>LNAC01000033.1:1361723-1435840 GCA_002007465.1 Ailurus styani | reverse complement strand
CTCCTTCCCGCCCCCTCCCCACCCCAACTGGCTCGGGTCCGCTCGGACTCGGCCCCCGGCCCGCCCCTTTCGGCTCGAGGCACCTCCTGCCCGCGGCTCCGCCGGGCACTTCGGGATTAGCTGCCCGGCCGCTGGCGCGGGGCTGCTTTGCTGGCGCTCTGGACCCGGGACTGGCCAGGTTTGGGACGTCTGTCTGTCCGTCGATCGGGAGAGAATTTCCAGACGCTCGGCCCCGAGATGGGGCGGGCCGTGCTGCGGCTCCTGCTGTGGTTCTTCCTCCCCGCGTTCTGGAGCGGAGGTGAGTGCGCGGGGCCCAGGGCCAGGCGCTGGGGTTCGGGGGCTGGCGCCTCGGAGCACGGGGGAGGGGGCGCGCCAACCGGGGGCGCGCCCGGCCGCTGGGCAAGTTTGCAAACACCTCCGCACGCCCCAGGAGTGCCGGAGAGTGGAGCGCAGGGAACCCCACCGACCCACTGACAGAGCACCCGATATGGGTCGTGGGTGCGCGTCCCGGTGGAGTCGGGTAGGGGTGGGCACCGAGGGCTCCCCTTAAACGCAGAGGAGGAAATCGAGCTCGACCCGACGCGCTGCAGGTCCCGAAGTTTTTGCTCAAGAGGAATGTTGGTCGCAGATCTGGTTGGGAATGCGCTGAAAACTTTCCCCTAGACGCCGTTGCGTGGTTGGACGCCGGCTCTGGCAGGAGTTCTGGGAGCCGCGGGCCCCATCTTCCGAGGGAGACTAGCAGTCTGGGGAGTTGGGATCACATTCCCGGTGCTGCGGTCGACCGAGGACGGGAGTCCTTCAGTCTGCTCCCACTGGTCCTTATAGGTAATGTTAATACCTCTTTGCAAGGACGCCCTCTGAGTGTGGGCACCCTGGACTTAGGGGAAGCATTCTTTTAACCCCTGTTATTGCTGAACAGAATCTGATGTGCTTGGACAGCGTCTAGGTTTGTTCCGATTCGGTCACATTCCAATATAAGGTTCTAGATTGGTAAGTGGAGGTAAGGTAAGGAGGGTTCCATCAACAACCATGTTTGGAGGCTAAGTAACAAGATAAGAGTTTGATCACTGATGCATTTCTTGAGGAAGCTGGGAGAAACCTAACCAGGCTTTTCCAAAAAGAAGAAGAAATGGGAGGGGGGGTATTTTGAAGAAACACATTTTTAGTTAAAAGTTTTCTATTTCCATTCAGCATGTGGTTTTGTCTCTTTTGACCGTGAACATGGCTGAATAGCTTTTACCTAATAACAGTCAAAGATATTTTTTTAAGAATACCTGGAAAAGGGGCGCCTGGTTGGCTCAGTCGGTTCCGCCGATGCCTTCGGCTCAGGTCATGATCCCAGAGTCCTGAGATCGAGTCCCATATTGGGTTCCCTACTCGGCGGAGAATCTGCTTCTCCCTCTCCCTCTGCCTGCCGCTCTGCCTACTTGTGCTCTCTCTGTCAAGTAAATAAATAAAATCTTAAAAAAAAAAGAATACCTGAAAAGTTCAATTTATAGTTAAGCAATTTACTTAAAATGTTTTCCTTTGAGGTTTTCCTTTGAAAGCTCAGTTGCTCAAATAAAAAATTCTTAAGCAGTGAACCCTCTTGTTACACATTAAATTACATATGCAATTCATAATTTGGGACCACATAGCAATTTGAAGCAAACATCAAGTCAAATCAAAGAACCAAAACAATTCCATTCTCCACCCCCACCAAACCCTAAAAAATTCTTCAGCATTTCTGCCAGATCCCGTTTTTCATAATCTGCTGCAAATTTGTTCTATTTTGTTACTACTCAGGACTGACCATAAATAGTCTTGGAGGTAGTGAATGTGGTGAAAGTTATGGGAAAAGCAACAGAAACGATAGTTTTGGTGCTTATAAGATATTTTAAAATGGCGTGTTTCTCTAAAATTTTTTTAAAAAAACATTATAAAAAACCTTTTGTAGCAGACAATTAGCCTTAGTAAGATAATCCTAAAAGGTCTGCTAAAACCCACCCAGTAGGAAGAATGAAAAATTTTTCCAGTTTTTCTTCTACCTTTTTTTTTTAAGAGAAAGAAAGAGGGGTGCCTGGGTGGCTTAGTGGGTTAAAGCCGCTGCTTTCGGCCCAGGTCATGATCTCAGCGTCCTGGGATCGAGGCCCGCATCGGGCTCTCTGCTCAGCAGGGAGCCTGCTTCCTCCTCTCCCTATCTCTCTGCCTGCCTCTCTGCCTACTTGTAATCTCTATCTCTGTGTCAAATAAATAAATAAAATCTTTAAAAAAAAAGAGAGAGAAAGAAAGAGAGTGCTGGGGGGTGGGGCAGAGGGAAGAGAGAGAGAATTTTTTTTTTAAGATTTTATTTATTTGAGAGAGAGAGAGTGAGAGAGAGAGCATGAGCAAGGGGAGAGGCAGAGGGAGAAGCAGATTCCCCACTGAGCAAGGAGCCTGATGCAGGGCTCAATCCTATGACTTCCAGATCATGACCTGAACTGATGGCAGATGCTTAACTGATTGAGTCACCCAGGTGCCCCAAGAGAGAGAATCTTAAGCAGGCTCCATGTCCATGATGCAGGGCTCCATCTCACGACCCTGAGATCGTGACCTGAGCCAAAATAGAGAGTCCAACCCTTAATCAAATAAGCTACCCAGGCACCCTACCTTTTGCTTTTTATCTTAAATTTACCAGTGAGATGTCTGACAGTGTTATTATATCTTACCTTGTGAAAGCTCAAAGGATGGGATTCTCACTGGCAGCATTAGAACATAAGTAAGAATGCTCTGGGCAGAGACTAAAAATCGAAATTAGACCCTTTGCCCAGTTTTAAGATTTTAGAAAGAGAGGGAGAAAGAGGGACAAGGTGAGGGATGTGTGTATATACAATGGAGAGGAATGGATAAATAATTAAAATTTACATATCACCCTAACCCAGGATTCCCACCTCCCCAACACACACACGGACACATACACACAAACACCATCCCACGAAGAAACACACACACAGAGAAAACTGCTGAACCATGATCATCAGACTTTCCAGTTTGTCCTTTCCGCTCAATCTCTGGATGGGGGAGCCAGTGAGCAGCGAAAAAAGGCAAAGGTTGGCTGTCTAGAGGACCAGGGAGAGGATAGAGGAGGAGAAATATAAAAGTGGATAAAAGTGAAGGATTCAGCCCATCATGAAGCAGTAGGTGCAGCTGAACTCAATCCTTAGAACCCATTGGGCTTTTAAAAGCCTTCAACATTAGCATTTCCCTCCCAAGCTTATGAGATGAGGCAACCCGTGTTACAATATATTGTAAATATTTTCCCTGAGAGAACTTTTAAGTCATCCTGTTGTTTACAAGCTTTATGACAATGGCCTCAAATGCTTTTTGGAAGTAAGCAGGACACATCTTAAACATAAATTGTTTCTAAATGTCATTCTCATCCCCTTTTTGAAAGTGATGACTGGAACACAGATATGTTTAAAATTAACAATAACTTTTCAATTGTATTTTTATTTATTTATTTATTTATTTATTTTAGATTTTATTTATTTATTTGACAGAGAAAAACACAGATAGAGAGGGAACACAAGCAAGGGGAGTGTGAGAGGGAGAAGCAGGCTTCCCGCTGAGCAGGGACCCTGATGCCAGGCTCGACCCCAGGCTCCTGGGATCATGACCTGAGCCGAAGGCAGACGCTTAACAACTGAGCCACCCAGGCACCCCTTCAATTTTATTTTTAGAAATAATTTCTGGATAATCTGAGGAGCAGGGCCAGGGAGTTACCAGTCAGAGCTGGTTATGAACAGGTTGAATCTTTAGATGTCCATGAATTGGGAACATGTTACCAGGTAGAAAAGCTGAGCCAGGATATTGATTCCCCCCTACCTATAAATGAACACATGTGTGTAACCGTGGCTTCCTACGTAATAACCAGAATGAAATTAGAGAGATGAATTGGATTGTGTTTGTGTTGCCCCCTTGTTTAAAATTCTCCCAGTGGCTTCCCACTCCTCCCAGGGTTTGCAAGGATGTGAAGAGTCTCCCACTCCCTTTGCCCCATTTCCACTTATTCTAATGTTCACACTGCTCCAGCCACGAGCATCTGTCTAACACGTTTGCAGTGGATGTTCCCTCTGACGGGAATCTTTTCCCGAGATCTCCAAACGTTGGCTCCTTCTTGGGTTTCAGCTCAGATGTCCTGGAAGAGGCCTTCCCTCACTCCCACCCCAACCAGAGTTACACAACACACACGTACATACACACACTCTCTCTCTCCATTGAATTTAATTTCCTGAGAACACTTCATTACCTGATGGTGAGATGGCACACTGCTTTATCCCCTGTCGATGCTCAGTGAGCGTCTGCATGGAGTCAGAGGGCCCCGGCCTCTGTGGGTCTCACCATGTGCCCCTCCCCCTTCTCTGGCCCTGCTGGCTCACCCAGACACAGAATTGCTGCAGCTCCCCTGCCCTTGTGCTTGGGGCTTGGTTGCTAGAAAACAGTTTTATATTTTGCTGTGATGCCAAAGTGATTTCATTTACCGGGAAAATTAGGGCACCGAAAGATTGATTTTTGGACTATATTAACCCAATAGAGCAATATTGACATTTTATATTTTCTTAACCGTTCCAGCTAGAGGGAAAAAAAGGGTCAAAAGATGGTTTTTCATGTTAACACAGAGATAGCAGCTCCTTGCCAGAGGCGGGTTGCCTGATATCCTGTGAGTTGTGACCCTGAGTGCCTTGCCTTTGGCCCATTGTCGCTAGTTTAATCTTACCCGTAGTACAGGGCTCTGGGTTGGTATGCATCTCAACAGGAGGTTAATGATTATAAAAATGGGAAAAAAGCTGGGTCACTGCAGGAGTTTTTTGGGACCGGAATGAAAATGTTAACAGGGGGACTGGGTAGGCAGCCCGCTGGGCTCCTTGTCCTGCCTGGCTGGCTGGCTGGCTGGTCTTTGGGAAGCCCTGGGGGCCATGGGTAACTCAGAACCTCAGTTTCCTCTCCGGTGCCGTGGGTCTCTTCACTAGTCACAGAACTGGCAGGAGGATGAAATGAGCTAAGGGCACCTTGTAAATGCTCCCAAAATATTAGCCATCGCTGCTGTTGGTTCTCCTCCATTCTTCTGAACTCAAACTTGGGGTTAATGTTTTTCCTAGACAAAAGGTGTTGGGGGGAAAGGTTCTTTTCTTTCTTTCTTTCTTTCTTTCTTTCTTTTTTTTAGATTTTATTTATTTATTTGACAGAGAGAGAGAGATCACAAGTAGGCAGAGAGGCAGGCAGAGAGAGAGGAGGAAGCAGGCTCCCTGGGGCTCGATCCCAGGACCCTGAGATCGTGACCTGAGCCGAAGGCAGAGGCTTTAACCCATTGAACCACCCAGGCGCCCCGGAAAGGTTCTTTTCTCACTGAAATGTATCCTAAGTTGCAGCCTGAAATATGAGAGCAGAGCTATGGGCCACCCTCCATGGTTCAGAGCCCTTCAGTGAGGGGGTCCTAGAGCCCTAGAGCGAGCAGGCCCTTGTCGCTGGTGTTTAGGGCATTGCTCCTAGTACAGGCAAAACCCACGCCTGTCACTTGTGGCTTGTCCGGTGAGGCAGGGCCTGCCTTGCCGCTACTCCCCCCCACCCCCCTCCCCCCTGTTACCTTCACTGGTTGAGTTCAGACTTAGCCTAGTACAGGAATAGCTTCCTGTCATGTGCCTCTCAGGAAGGTATAAAAATGCAGTCCAGTTCCTGCTCAACTTTTCTCACATAACGCTACTCCCGAGTGGGTGTGGTTTGTTTTTGTTGTTGCATTTGTTTTGGTTTTATTGGTTTTGAATGTAAAGCATCCAGATAATCCCTTTCCTTTTCATCAGCTGAAACTAGGTTTCTCAAGTGAAGCCTTCTGGCTGCGGCGGATACAAAATGAGGCTTTGTCTCTTGGATTAACTGTGGCCCCGTCTGAGTGTGTGCGCGTGCGGGCGATCGGTGGTCCGTGAGCGGCGGACCCGGCAGGGAGCTGCAGATGTGCTCCGGCTCCCAGACACTTCCTGTTTGGTGGCAGGTGTGAGCCAGCACTCAGGTACCCCGAGGGAAGCCCTGACTCCTCTGCGCCTTAGACTCCAGTCACGTGCTAACCCCTCCTGGGAAGGAACTTATTCCGTCTCTTCACCCGTGTTCTAGTCCTTCTGCCTCCAGCTGAGGGCTGGAAATGCCTCCTGGCAGGGGTTGAGAATTCCATTAGGATCTGTGGCCATGACCTGCTGGGGAAGTCCCATTCCTGGTGTTTTATTTATTTACTTGAGAGAGAGAGAGTGCGCGGGAAAGAGAGGAGAGGGGGAGAGAGAGAGAGAGAGAATGGGAAAAGCAGACTCCCTGCTGAGCAGAGAGCTGGCTTCGGGGCTGGATCCCAGGATCTTGAGATCACCATCTGAGCCTAAGGCAGATGCTCAGCCGACTGAGCCACCCAGGCACCCCAAGTTCCCGGTGTTTTAGAGTGATACATGGGACACCTGGGTGGCTCATTGGGTTAAACGGCTGCCTTCAGCTCAGGCCACAATCCCAGGGTCCCGGGATGGAGCCCCACATCACATCGGGCTCTCTGCTCAATGAGGAGCCTGCTTCTCTCTCTCCCTCTGCCCCTCCCCCTGCTTTTGTGCTCACAGGTGTGTTCTTTCTCTCTGTCAAATAAGTTAATAAAATCTTTAAAAAAAAATTAAAGTGATGGATGGAGAAAGGGTGATTATGTCTTATACATTATATCATAGAGAAACCTACAGATTTCTTTCACTTAATGGTAAAATGGATTTTCTGTGAGGTTTGGGGGTGGTTGGGGAGGAACGGGGGGGGGAGAGAAAAAGAGAGAGAGGACGGATGTTGACTTTATGTTTGGACCAAGATCTTACAGAAATTTTATACCAACAACTAAGAATGCTTGAGAGACTTAGGCTTGGAGAAAACTCATTTCATCTCAATTTATAGACTTTTTGTGACAGCAAATTTTATGCTCCTGCGTCTCCTTGTACCCAGTCATTAATGTGTCTTCTGGATATTTCTCAGTGGGTTCCTTCAAAGGTGCTGTCTGGCGCCTGTAGAGTGAGCCAGGGCCCCAGCCAGATCTGATCATCACAGGGTTGGTGCCCTGCCCTAGCTCACTTGGAAAGGGGGCTTGCCCTCAGGACATAGGTCTCAGGTTGGCATTTGACATCAGGCAAATGCGCTCAGATGGATCTCTTTTTGTATAATCTGTTTTTTTGGAGGGGTGGGGGAGCTCCAGTTACCTCAACATTCGGGGACAGTAAATGTCTTAGAATCTGCCTTCTGTGGCCTTGCCTCTCATTAGACACACAAAGGAAAGCCTTGTTTATCTTGGAGAAGCGATTGTTTTGCTATTTTAAGCTTTAGAGCTTGTTCCAGCTCCTAAGAGTAGACTGGCCTCATTATGGTTTTTGAAAATGATCTTTTTTTCTACAAGTCAGAACAAGCTGTCTTAGTGGAGAATATTAGAACATGGACTCAAAGTTGCTGAAAGTTGTTTTTGGTCCCTGCACTACTTAGTGAATGCGCAGTGAGGTGATAAATATTCATGGACTCCCAAGTGCTGCCTGTTTGGGAGGCTGGTTTTCCACTCACTTTAGTACATGGCAGGCTGCCTCACACAGGAAGTGAAACCAGCCCTTAAGCCTTTTTACAATTTTGCCTCATGATCTGAAGATTTGTTGATGGAAACAATGCTCTTTGAAAGTTTTGGGGCAAAGAAAAAAGGAAGCTCATTAGATTTAGCATTCCATTTAAAGCATTTGTTGAAAAATATAACCTCTTTAGGAATCCAGAGGTGGACGCTCTCATTCCAGTTTTGATACTAACTTGCAGGGACACTTGGGGTATCTCGTGCCACCTTTCCGAAACTCCAAATCCCCACCTATCAAATGGAAGGGCAGATGGGTGATTCTGGGGCCCCTTCTGGGCAGAAAACAGATTTCTGTCTGAAGAGGAGAGGTGGGGTGGGACATGTCCTCGGTGTGGATCCAGACACAGTGCCTTAGCATGAGGGTGAACCTCCCAGCCCTGTGCCTGACTCTGGCTGTGAGTGTCCTCAGGCATCAGCCTAGAAATGGCGCCAGAGGCAATACAGAGTCTTTCTTAAAAATGAGTCATACCAGTGGGTTCTGTCCTGTGGGCAGCTGCCATTCCCTGACGCCTGAGCTGTCTGTGCCCCCATGAAGTAGCCCCTCCAGCTACGCAAATGTGTATTTCTGAGAATACTGGACCTGCCCAAACAAATTATGGCTTCTTATGAACAGGGAGCATGGACTCTTGGGTTCTGGAAGACACAGGGATGATTATACAGTCTTTCTAGAAGGGCTGGGCAGAATAGAGCGTGTCTCTGCAGGTTGCACAGTGGAATTCCCAGGGTCCAGGGGAGAATTATATCATTTAAAAAGTCTGTTCATTTAGTATCATGATATAATTTTATATTTGGAAATTAAATAGGTATTTGATAATGTAAATTGTAGGATGTAAAGCTCATAAGCATTTTGGCTAGGAGGACAAGGGGAAAGTCAGCTTTTTCAAAATACAGAAACCCAAGCCCCACCTAGGGCATGTGGACTCAGTCTTTGGGGTACAACCCTAACTGGCAGGATTCTAGGTAGTTCTGAGCACATCTCTTGCTACACCCCACCAATGCAATGCGTCTGATTCTTGAGGAGGACTGAGGAGCCTCACACCTTCTCCCACAGAAGCCCTCTATTGCTCCCACTCCAGTGTCCTCCCCTTGCGTCACCTCCCCCAGAGAAAACCACTCCCCCACACTAGGTGTTTTAATTCCCACGCATCTCTTTGCCCTTTGACAACACATAATTGTGTCAGTGACTCTTCACAGTGTTGTTTTTCACCATGGCAGGTAGGATTTACTTTTGGTTGCATGTAACAGAAAACCTCACTTCAGTGACTCAACCAAAACGAAGGTATTTCTCTCCTACAACAGGCAGTCTGAGGGTAGCTAGGCTGGGCTTGGGACAAAGGGCCCATGATGTGGTCAGGAGCCTAGCTCTTCCTGGCTCTTTATTCTATTATCTGTAGTGCATGGTTTTAGAGCTTGTCACGTCCAAATGGATGCTGTATCTCTGGGCATTTCGTTTGCATTCCAAGAAGAAGGAATCAGGAAGGACAAAATACAACCAGTTTCATACCAGCTGAGTCTGCCCTTTTTAGGCCATAAGAAGGTGATAGCTTTATGCTAAGTCCCAAGCTGTTGACTTCTGCTTGAGTTTCTTTGGCTGTACCAAGCTGTAAGAAGAGTGACAAATCAAGTGTGTTAGCAAGACAACTTGCTCCCTGAATGAGATCGGGTCCCTTTTGTAGGAGAAGGAGGACTGAGCATTGAGTAGGATACTAGCAGCTGCTGCTATGCACATGTGATAAAATTTTATATAAATAGTGTGCTTTCTTTCAGCTTGCTTTCTCATTCTGTGTTTAGTTTCCTAGACTCATCTAGGTTGAACAGTGTCACCCTAGTTTATTTATCTTCATAAGACATCTGTGTGGATACACTGTTGTTTATTAATCCGGGCTCCTTTTATTGGGCATTTAGACTTTTCTACATTTTTCTGGTACAAGCAATGTTGCTGATGTGGAAATGTTGGGGTTCAGAGCAGACAGTCAAGAAAGCATTCTTGAGACATCTTTGGTGCAAAAAGGTGGTTTTAGTAAAGCACAGAGACAGGACCTTTGGGCAGGAAGAGCTGCACTGAGGTCCCGAGGAGTGATTGATTATATACTTCCAAGTTGGGAGGGGGTTAGGGACAGCACAAGCTTCCCAGGTATTTTGGGAACAAGGTTTCCAGGACCCCAAGGGGGTTCGCTATTGTTAGGAAAAGGTCTTTTATTGCTGTTTAGTAAAAACCTCAGTCATGAGACCCTTCAGATGTATATCAGTGGGTCATAGGCTGGTGAGATGACTGCCAACATATATCTTGGGGTAGAGAGAAAGGAAGTTTCCAAAGGAATTTCCATTTGTTTAAAGTAGACTCACAGGATCCTGGGGGACAGGAGGATGTTAAGCTAAGATTGCCTTTTGCCCTTAGCCAAGTGTCAACATTCGGCAGCTGAGCTCCCAGAGGAAGGTCACTCTGCCTGTTTTAAGGACTTGTCAATGGGCGGTAGTAAGAAAATTTAATTTTTTCTTTTGCCTTTGTTTCCCACATTGCCATGAGCATTCTTGCTTTTAATCTTTTCCTTATAGAGATTTAATTTGCTATAATAAAACGCACAGATGTTAAGTGTCGAGTTTGATGAGTTTTGACGAATGTGTCAAAACCACTACCCAAGTTAAGATCGCTGTGAACTTGCTTATGTGTCTCACCGTGGACATGTGTGAGTCTTTAGGGGTGGAAATGCTGAGTTATAGGTTGTAGGTTGTATGTAATTTCAGCCTCATCGTATATTGCCAAATTATTATTAGAGTAGAGAAAAACCTTCCTTATGCGCATATTATAGGTAGGTTATTGCTGTGGAAGATCTCAATTGAGGCATTTCTTCAATACCGCAAGAATACTATAGATAGGTCTGGTAATGCTGCTCAGGGCTGGTTGTAGCCAGGTTGCAAAGCAGGCTGAGACCACCTTAGCAGCACCCACTGGCCCTCCAGGCTCACCACCCAGCACCCCATGCCCGCCCTTGCCTGGTATCAGGCACAGTGGAGCCCTGTTCTGTCCAGCCCTCAGAACCAAACAATAGGGGCTTGGGAGCTGGAGCCTGAATGTGGCTGAGGCGAGGGTGGATGGGATCGGAAGAAGTCCCTTCACTCCTTCCTACCCGTGATGATCTGCGCAAGTTGCTTAGTACCTGTGAGCTTCTGGCTCTTCATTACAAATTGGGGCAACAATACTCCCTGCCCAGGATCAGAGAGGATCGTGTAGGTGGAAAGACTGGCAGAGTGTGAGCGTCTGGAGATAATACAGGTGCTGCGGCTTTGCCTCTTACCCGATAGAAGATATTAAACATAGTTGAATTTTTAAAAATTAAATTTTCGGGATTTGATTCTCATGCTGTTTCTAATAAGAACTAATATGGAGAAGCCCCCATGTACCCTTTACCTAGTTTCCCCCAAAGGGTAGCATCTTAGGAAACCATAGTAAAATATCACAAGCCAGAAACTGACATGGATTCACTCCACCAGCACAGGAACCCTCATGGTGCCCTCTTGGAGCCCACCCATTTCCCTCTGCCCTCTCACCTCCTTAACCCCTGGCAGTCGCTAATCGGTTTTCCAGTTCTGTAGCTTTGTCATTTCAGAAATGCCATACAAATGGAATCAGGCTGTATTAGTTTTCCATTTGCTGCCATGACAAATTGCCACCAACTTAGTTGCTCAAAACAACAAAATATCCCATCTTACAGTTCAGTAAGTCAGGAGTCTGACATGGGTCTCACTGGTGTTAACATCAGGGGGACAGCAGGATGTCCCTCCTTCCTGGAGTCTGTAGGGAGAGTCTGTATCCTTGCCTTTTCCAACTTCTAGGGTCCACCCGTAGTCCTTGGCTCCTGGCCCCTTCCTCCATCCTCAAAGCCAGCAAGCCTGGGTTGTGTCCTTCTGGCATTGCAACACTGACTCCAAGTCTTCTGACTCCCTTTCTACTTTTATGGGCCCTTGAAATTACACATTCTCGACAACATTTGGTGATGTCACTGTTTTTAATTTTAGCCATCCTGACAGGTATGAAGTGATTAAGACCACATTGTGGTCTTAATTTGAATTTCCCTTATGGTTTACGATGCTGAACCTGTTTTCATGAGCGTATTTGTCATCCGTGTATACTCTTTGGCCAAACATTTCTTCACGTCTTTGCCCTCTTCTGATTGGATTGTTTGTTTCTTATTGAGTTCAGAGGGTTCTTTAATAATCTAGGTACTAGTCCTTTGTCAGATAGGTGGTTTGCAAATAATTTCTCTAAGTCTGTGGTTGTTGGTTTTTGTTTCTTTCTTTTCTTAATGTGGTCTTTTGCAGAGCAGACATTTTTAGTTTTGATGAAACTCAGTCTATTACATTTACTTTTTTTTTTTTAAAGATTTTATTTATTTATTTCACAGAGGGAGAGAGATCACAAGGAGGCAGAGAGGCAGGCAGAGAGAGAGGGGGAAGCAGGCTCCCTGCTGAGCAGAGAGCTCGATGCGGGTCTCAATCCCAGGACCCTGAGATCATGACCTGAGCCGAAAGCAGAGGCTTTAACCCACTGAGCCACCCAGGCGCCCTATTACATTTACTTTTTATGTATCATACTTCAGTGGCAGGTGTAAGACTCTTTGCCTAGCTCTAGATCCTGAAGATTTTCTCTTTTTTTTTCTAAAAGTTTTACATTTTACATTTCTATCTTATATATTATATATTAGTTAATTTTTGAATAAAGTGTAAGACTTAGGTCAAGTTTAATTTTTTTTGCTTATGGATATCCATCTGCTGCAGCATCATTTGTTTAAAAAGCTATCTTTCCTCCATTAAATTGATTCTGACTTTTGCCAAAAAGCAGTTGGGTATATTTGTGTGGATCTATTTCTGGTTCTCTTGTGTTCCATTGTCCTATGTGTCTGTACCTTTGCCAATACTATCCAGTTTGATTATTGTAGCTCTGTAATAAGTTTTGAAATTGGGGAGACCGATTCTTCCCATTTTATTCTTCTTTTTCAAAACTGTTTTAGCTTTTCTAGATCCTTTGCTTTTCCACACAAATTTTATAAATACATTGTTTTTATCTACAAAAAAAAATCTTCCTGGTATTTTAAGAATTGTGTTAAATCTTTATGTGCTTTTTTTCTGACATCAACTATGTAGTTTCAACACAAATTCTCCAGTTCTCTGACCTCAACTGGGTGTCATACAATTCAGTTCAGTTCTGATACTAATTACCTAGAGTTAGCCTAGACCTCACAGGTTAGGGACTCAGTCTCATAGAACTGCCCCCCACTTCAGACACCAGCTCAAATGCACGTTCTAGGGTACCTACCTTCTGCCCAGTTGACTACAAATGCAGGGGTGCCCATGCCATCCTTTCCCCTTCACATTTGGTAGTTTACTAGACGAACCTACAGAACCCAGGAAAACACTGTTCATATGATTACAACTCAGAAGTAGCCAAGTGGAAGAGATACATAGGGCAAGGTGTAGGGGAAGAGGTTCAGAGCTTTCATGCCTTCTCTTGGGTATACCACCCTCCCAGCACATTGATGTGTTCACTAACTCAGAAGCTCCCCAAACCTTGTTGTTTAGGATTTTTACATGGGGTTCCATTACATGAGCATGATTGTTTAAATCATTGGCCATTAGTGACTAAACTCAATTTCCAGCCCCTTTTTCCTACCTTAAGGTTGGGTATGGGACAGAATATTCTAACCCTCTAATCCCATGTTTTTCTGATGACCAGCTCCCATCCTGAAGCAATCTAGGGGCCCCACCCAAAGTCACCTCATTAGCAGGAACTCAGATGTGTTTCAAAGGTGCTCTTTATGAATAACAAAAGACATTTCCATCACTCGGGAAATTCTAGGGATTTTAGGAACTCTGTGCCAGTAACTGGGGACAAGGACCAGATAAATGTATTTTTATTATACCATCTGTATACCACTTTGAGGAGAGTCGATATCTTTACTGTGTCAAGACTTCCAAGTTATGAACCCAGTATGTCTCTCCGTTTATTTAGATCTTTTTTCATTTTTCCTCTCAGAGCTTTGTAGTTTTCAGGATGTCAGTTCAGAATGTACTTTGTTAGATTTATACTTAAGTATTTCATCATTTGGGAGTGACTGTAAATGGTACTCTATTGTTAATTTTGATGTCTATGTGTTCATTACTTAGCATATAAAAGTAAAATAACTTTTGTATATTTATCTTGTATCCTATGACCTTGATGAAATCAGTTATTCTAAGGACATTTTTTGTGATTCTGTGATTTTGTGATTCTGCTATATAGACAATCATATCTGCAAATAGTGACTATTTTATTTCTTCCTTTCTAATCTTTGCTTTCTGATGCTTTTTATTTCTTTTTCTTGCTTACTGCATTGGCTAGAACTTTCAGCAGTTTGTTGACTAAGAATGGGAATGCAGAGCCACCTGGGTGGCTCAGTCACCTAAGCATCTGACTCTTGATCTCAGGGTCATGAGTTCAAGCCCTGTGTTGGGCTCCATGCTGGGCGTGCAGTCTACCTAAAAACAAACAAAGAATGCAAGAAGCAGATGCTTTGCTTTGGTTCTAATCTAAGAGGAAAAGAATCCAACTTTTTCACCATAAAGTAAAATGATAGCTGTTGGCTTTTTGTAGATCCTCTTTATCAAGTTGAGCAAGTTCTCCTCTCTATTTTCTTAAAAATCGTGAATGGGTATTGAATGGTTGTTGGACTTTGTTAAATATGGTTATGTGATTTTTATTCTTTAACCTGTTAATGTGGTGGATGACATTGATTGATTTTCATTGATTTCATATATTGAACCAACTTTCTACCCAAGGAATAAATTCCACTTGATCTTGGTAAATAATTCTCTTTATGCATTGTTAAATTCTCTTTGCTGATATTTTGTTAAGAAGTTTTTGGGTTTATATTCATGAAGGATGTTGATCTGTACTTTTTTTTTCTGTACCGTGTTTGTCTAGTTTTGGAATGAGGATACCAGCTTCATAAAATATATTGGCTTTTGTCTTCTCCTAGTTTCTGGAAAATATTATATAGAATGTTTCTGGAAAATATTATATAGAATGTATGCTAATTCTTCTCTAAGCATTTGGTATAATTATCCAGTGAAACCATTTTCGCCTGGAAATTTATTTTGGGGGAAGTTTTCTAGGTGATGAATTTAATGTCCTTTATAGTTATAGGGATATTCGAATTATCTGTTTCATATTGGGTGAGTTATAGTAGTTTGTGTCTTTTGTGGAATTAGTCCATTTCCTCTATGTTGTCAGATTTGTATAAGAGTTCTTCGTAGTATTTAATCATTAATCTTTTGGTGTCTGTACAGTGAATAGTAATATTCCTTGTTTCATTCCTGATAGTAGTAATTTGTGTCTTCTTTTTTTCTTTTCAGTCTTGCTAGATATTTGTCAATTTCACTGGTTATTTTCAAACAACCAGTTCTTTGTTTTATTGATTTTCTCTAATGCTTTTCTTTTTTCAATTTCATTTCCTATAAATATATTATTTTTTGTTTTGCTCTTCTTTGTGTTCTGAACTTAGATTACTGAATAAATTTTCCTTCAGCACTGTGTTGTGTCCCACAAATTTTGATATGTTTTATCTTTATTTTCATTCAGTTCAATATATATTTTTTATTTCCTTTGAGACATCCTCTTTGATCCATAGATTATATAGAAGTTTAGTTTGCAAGTATTTGAAGAATTTCCTATTACCTTTCTGTTATTTCTAATTATTTCCATTGTGGTTAAAGGACACAAACTGTATGATTTTAATTCTTTTAAATTTCTTGAGATTTGCTTTATGGTTCAGGATATGGTTTATCTTGGTTTATATCCCGTCGTCATTTGGAAAGAATGTGGATTCTGCTGTTGTTGGATGGAATGTTCTATAAATGTAGACTAGATTCTTTCCATTGGCAATGTCATCTAGTTCTTCTATATCCTTTGCTTACTTTCTGCCTCGTTCTTTGATCAGTTCTTTTTTTTTTTTAGATTTTTATTTATTTATTTGACACAGAGAGAGAGACAGCAGGAGAGGGAGCATAAGCAGGGGAAGTGGGAGAGGGAGAAGCAGACTCCCCACTGAGCAGGGAGCCTGATGCGAGGCTCGGTCCCAGAACCCTGGGACCATGACCTGAGCTGAAGGCAGATGCTTAACAACTGAGCCACCCAGGTGCCCCTCTTTGATCAGTTCTTGAGAGAGAGAGATGGTGAAGTCTCCAACTACAATTGTTAATTTGGGTTTTTTCTTCTTTCAGTTATATCAGTTTTTGCTTCACATATTTTGTTCTTTTTCACATATATTAGTTATTCACACATATATTTTTCACATATATTAGTTCTTTGCCTTGTTTGGTACACACTCATTTAAGACTGCTATGTCTTCTTGGTAGATTGAGTCTTTATCATTATATAATTTTCCTTTCTGTCTCTGGTAATTTTCTTTGCTTTGAAATCTACTTTATCTGATTATCAATTTAGCTATCCTGCTTTCTTCTGAGTCATGGTTGCATGATATATCTTTTTCTGTCTTCTGTGTTCAACTTGCCTAGGTCATTATATTTGCCATGAATTTCTTATAAGCAGCAGATAGCTGGATGTTTTTTAATCTACTGTGCCAATCTTGGTCTTTTTAACATTTACATTTAATGTAATTATTGATATATTAGGTGTTGCTGTTTCATCAGTTCAAGGTAATTATAAAATTCCTACCTCCTTTTACATTCCTCTATTTCTCCATTTAAAACATAATTATCTTAAATATTTCTTCTTCATGTATAGAACTATATCAGATGGTGTTACAATTTTTCTTCAACCATCAGGCATAATTTAGAAAATTCAAGAAGAGGAAAGTCTATTGCATTTACTAATAGTTTTGCTCTCTGTTTTTTTTTTTTCCTCCTTTCCGATGATTCAGGTTTCCTTCTTTTATTGTTTTCTTTTTGTTTAGAGAATTTCCTCTAGCTGTTTTTTAAGAGTAGATCTGCTGATGACAAATTCTTAGTTTTCCTTTATCTGGAATATTTTGGTTTCCCCTTCATTTCTGAAAAATTCTGAGTTGACAGTTCTTTCAGCACTTATGAAACGTGCCACTTCCTTCTGTCCTCAGTGGTTCCTTATGTGAAGTATACTGCCAGTTGAATTGTTTTTCCCCTATAGGTGAGGCATCATCTCTCTCTCTCAGTGCTTTCAAAAAGTTTTCTTTGTCTTTACTATTCAGAAGTTTGACTATGATTTATCTCGATGTGGATATTTTTTGGGTTTATCCTATCTTAGTTTCACTCAGATGTTTGATTTTGTAGGTTTATTTTTTTTTGTCAGGTTTAGGAAGCTTTTAACATTATTTCTTCAAATGCTTTTTCATTCTTGCCCTCTTCTTCCTCCACTCCTTCCAGGACTCTGATAATACAAATGTTAGATCTTTATTAATAGTCCTATAGCTTCCAGAGTCTCTGTTCATTTTTTTTCTCAGTCTCTTTTCTTTCTGTTGTTCAGATGGTTCTGTCTTCCAGTTCACTGATTCTTTCGTCTGCCCCTCCCTTTTTTTTTAAAGATTTTATTTATTTATTTGACAGAGAGATAGAGAGAGCACAAGTAGGCAGAGCAGCAGGCAGAGGGAGAAGCAGGGTCTCCACTGAGCAGGGAGCCTGATGCGGGGCTCGATCCTAAGACTCTGGGACCATTACCTGAGCTGAAGGCAGGCGCTTAACCAACTGAGCCACCCAGGCGCCCCTGCCCTTCCCTTCTGTTATTGAGCCCACCCACTGAGTTTTTTTATTTTGGTTATAGTATTTTTCAGTTCAAAAACTTGCATTTTTTTAAATTTATGCCTTTTATTTCTTTACTCTGACTTTATATTTCTTTGTTGAGGCTTTCTATTTTCATATGTTTCTTGTTCATACTTGCTCATTGAAGTACATTTATGATTCCTTTTTTAAAACCTTTTCAGATAATTCTCTGTCACCTTGCTTTTGGTATTTCAGTTTGAGATTGAATGTTTTATTGAAACCTAGACATTTAGGGTATTATGAGACTCTGACTCTTATTTTTATTTTTTCTTACACTGGGTTTTCTGTCAGCTGCTCTGGCTAGTAACGAGGTATGCTGCCTCTTCACTGCCTGCTAGGGGTAGAATTCTAGGTTTTCCATTCAACCTCCATTGGCATCTGAGTGTGAGTTCCTGCTGGTCAGAGGTGGGGTGGGAGTTCTGGCTGCCCATTAGGTTTCCACTGACACCTCCTGTCTGGGAGGGGATGGAGTGCCTTAGTACTTCCTGACTGTGCCCCACCTTACCTCCACTGACACTAGGGGAAGAGAAGGGATGGCCTCACTGGCACCAGTGAAAGCCCTGATTCTCTACTAGGCCCTCTCTGTTGCCACCCCAGTGGGGATGGGAAGGGATGCCTCGTTAATGCCAGGTGGAAGTGGAAGTCCAGGCTTCCCACATGGTCTTTACTAACACAAGCCAGTGAGGATGAAAGTCTCAGCTTTCTACTTGGCCCTCTCTGATACCACCCAGTGGAGTAGTTGTGGTACCTCTTTTCAACCTGATAATGGTAGAAGTCTAGGCTCCCCACCTGACCTTTGATAGCATGGGTGGGGATGGTACCATGCCTGGAGGAGAACAATTTTTTTAAAAAGATTTTATTTATTTATTTGAGAGAGAAAGAGAGAGTGCATATGAGCAGGGGGAGGGGCACAAGGAGAAGCAGGCTCCCCGCTGAGTGGGGAGCCCAACATGGAACTCGATCCCAGGACCCTGGGATCATGACCTGAGTCGAAGGCAGATGCTTAACCATTTGAGCCACCCAGGCGCCCAGGAGAAACAGTTCATTTTCTAAAAATTGTCTGTATTGATGGGCTCTCCCTTTCATGGTCTTTTGACTCAGGAAAATAGGCTTTTCTTGGGGTTTTGTTTTTGTTTATTTGTTTTGGTGGTGGTGGTGTTCTTTGACTGATAACATTTCCAAATTTAGACATATGAAGCCTAAGGAAAACCCAGAGAATTCATCATCATGGTGGGCTAGCATTCTGAAGTCCCAGGTTCATCTGCCTTCTCTCCACTTTTCAGAGTAGTAGTTGTTGTTGTTTGTTTGTTTAATGTTTGTTTCTGTTGCTTTTATGTGTACTTAGTTGGAGGAATAAGGAAGAGTGTATCTGTTTTTGGACAGAATTCTTTGCCCTCTGTCACTTAGAAAAGACTTTGACAAACTATTCTTGTCAGATGTTTGGTGTTCCAGAAAGCCACATTTTAAAAGGAAATAATTTTTTTTAAAGAATGGCTTTTTATTTTTGTTAAAGATTTTATTTATTTGAGAGAGAGTGTGTGCTCATGTGCCTTTGAGCAGCAGGAGGGGCAGAGGGAGAGAGAGAATCCCAAGCAGACTCCACGCTTCCGCAGAGCCCAACACCCATGGCCCCAAGATCACAACCCTAGCCAAAATCAAGAATCTGACACTCAACTGACTGAGCCACCCAGGAGCCCCCAAAATGACTTTTTATTAATAGACATTCAGGTATTGGTGGGCTGGAGCGTATGTTTTGGGAGTAGTGTGATGGAGGAATTAAACTTGGAGCCTGAGAGTCTCTCCTAGATTTCCTGAAAGCCACATCTGGCCCCTGGGGAGAACCAACCCCAGACACCCAGGGGACAAACTGCTCCACCACTCTGGCCAGAAAGTGTTCCTTCAGTCTTTCTGTGACGCTTGGTGGGCTGCCAAAGGGGAAAGAGAAGGAAAACCCTTAGTTAAGTAAACATATATTCATATTTCCCTGCAAGAGGTTGAATGGTCTACGTCAGCATAACTGGTCCCATATGTTCAGCTTTGATGGTCCAGACATGACTAGTTGTACCTTCGAAAGGACAGATCATTTGTTTCATGTTACGAAAATCTTACCTGGGGGGTGCCTGGGTGGCTCACTAGGTTAAGCGTCTGCCTTTAGCTCAGGTCATGATATCAGGGTCTTGGGTTTGAGCCTCATGTCGGGCTTCCTGCCCAATGGGGAGTCTGCTTCTCCCTCTTCCTCTGCTTTCTCCCTCTGCTCTTCTCCTTGCTCGTTCTCTCTCTCTCTCTCTCTCAGATAAATAAATAAAATCCAAAAGATAGATGAAAGGAAGGAAGGGAGGGAGGAAGGGAGGGAAGGAGGGAGAGAGAAAGTCTTAACTGCCATTTATTGCATGTCTGTGCATGCCAGACACTGTATGGAGTTTTATGTGCAGTGTTCTGCTGTCATTCTGAAAGAAGGAGGTGTTATGTGTCTTACTTTACAGATAAGGAGACTGAATCTCACTTGGACAAGTGACTTGCACAAGGTAATCTGGTCTCTGAGTGCCTGAGCTGGGTGGGGCTAAACATCACTTCTTTGACTCCAGAGTTCTTCTATGTACCACGCTCCCCAACCACAGGCATTCCAACCTGAGTCTTCCTGGGTGGGGATTCTCAGGCGGAACCCTCAAGAGGCCCTTCCCCAAGGTGATTTGGGCTACTGGATCCATTCCCTTAGAGCAGGGAGTCTGACCCTGGCTACGCATTAGAACCACTAGAAGAGATTTTTTTTTTTTAAGTCCCAATTCCCAAACCGCACCCCTGAACAATAAACTCAAGCTTTGGGAGAAAAGCAGGCATCAGAGCTTTAAAACCTTCTGTGGAGATTCCGATGTTCTGCTAGTTTGGAAGGCATGCTAGAGAGTTAGAAGATGATGATAAAGAGTCACAGTCAGACTTTGGAACTCTTTTCTGGTTAAATTGGTGTTCCTCTACAGAAAGGATTTGAGGGGTGCAGTCCACTTGGGAAGCTTCATTTACAAAGCACGTCTACCAAGAAAAAGTTAAACACCCAAGTCACAAAGTGGGGCACAGGCTAAAGGGGATCACGAGGAGCTGCTTAAAGGCCTTTGAGGCCCTTGGGACTTCACTGCAGAAGTGTGTGCGCAGGTGGGGCTCTGCTTTTTTTCTTTTCTTTTTTTTTTTTTTAAGATTTTGTTTATTTATTTGACAGAGAGATTACAAATAGGCAGAGAGGCAGGCAGAGAGAGAGGAGGAAGCAGGCTCCCTGTTGAGCAGAGAGCCTGATGCGGGCCTCAATCCCAGGACCCTGAGATCATGACCTGAGCTGAAGGCAGAGGCTTTAACCCACTGAGCCACCCAGGCTCCCCTCTGCTTTTTTTCTTAAGCTGGAAGGAATGCTAGGGGGAGTGGGGAAGGCATCCTGGTTATCATCATTGTTGCTCAGAGGCCTGAGCCCCTTTACATCCTCCAAGCAGGGTCTCGGAGAGGTTGAATAGCTTGCTTGATGAGCTGGGGTCCCTGTTTGCTCCCTCCAGACCCACTCTTCACCCTGTCTGCATCCCAGGAGGCTAGCCTGTGGGAGGACAACAATGCTCTCACTCCCTGGCACTCTGGCTCTAGCTGGTTTGGGCTAAATGATACTAAGTTATATATATTTGACTGAATAGATCTCTGTGTTCTGGCATATCCGTTGCTTATCTGAAATTCAAGTGTAACTGGAACTTCTTGTTTTTTATCTGGCAGTGCTATGCCTGTTGGGGTGCCTGTGGAAAATCTGATCTGCCCACACCATGTTTTATACCCGACTTTGCTTTCTTCCCTCTGGGCAGGCATGCCAGTGGGTTTTTGCTGGCATCCTGTCTTTTCTGCTGTCACACCACAGCTGTGACCCCTCCGTGCACAAACAGCCAGGCCAAGTACTCCCCTTGCTTTCCAGTAAAGCCCCTGCCAGAGCCCATCTGCTCTGGTCAGCTACCCAGATTCTGCTAACTGGGCTTTGCTACACTTGGTACAAATGGGACTGTTCAGGAGTCAATTTCATCCAGTGAATGGTCTTTTTTTCTGTGTAACATTTCCCAAGTGGTGGAGTGCATTCACTCCAGCGAAGTTAATGTTTACCATTTACAGTTTGGAGACAATTGAGTCAAGTGATTTTAGGGTAAAGGTTTTAAATTTTTCTCTCATTAATTATTGTTGCTACTCTTGGGCCGCCTGGGTGGCTCAGTGGGTTGGGCCTCTGCCTTGGGCTCAGGTCATGATCTCAGGGTCCTGGGATGGAGCCCCGCATCGGGCTGTCCGTTCGGCGGAGGGCCTGCTTCCCTCTCTCTCTCTGCCTGCCTATCTGCCTACTTGTGATCTCTCTCTCTGTCAAATAAATAAATAAAAATCTTAAAAAAAAAAAGTATTGTTGCTACTCTTTATCAGTTGAAAAACCTTCACGTTTACATCAAGTGAAACAAAATGAAGTAGAAAGTTTCTGTTTGCTCTGGGTTTGGCCAGCCACAGGGATGGGGAAAGAGCCCTTAAACTAGATGACAGGAAAGCTGCCAGGGTCTTGGCTCAGATATCAGCCAGAAGGATGGGGATGGGGTAGGGGAGACATTCCAGGTATGGCCCTTTCTCTTGGCGGGGGACACAGGGCACTGCAGGGGAGGGGATGGGGTGCGGGCCCCAAAAGCCTTTTTGTAAACTGCAAACTCACCCGTGAAGGAGACCTTTCTTCCTACTGCTGGGGGCCCTTGATAGCAAAGCCACAACAGACAGCCAGGCCAGAAAGGAGGCCGTAGCTCCTGGGCAAAGGGCATCCTGCGCTCTCTCTGGCGCTGCTCCCCTGGACCACGTATGCTTTGCAGGCGGGAGGCAAAGAACCCACAGGCATCCCAGGCTAAGCCCTCACCCTTGCATCCTCCTCTGGCCCTCCTGATTCTGAGGCTGAGCTTCAGAGAGCTCGCTTGGGGCCTCCGTTTTGTTGTTTGAGGAAGCATAGAAAGAGCTGGGCAGTGGGTCCCACAGGCTGGCACTTGAGTCCTGTCCTTATTCCAACACTCAGACCAAGGCTCTTTCGCTCTCCCTTTCCAAGCACCCAGGATTGTAAAGCAGATTAATGGCATCTGACACCCAAGGCAGGGTTGAATCAAATAGGGCTGGCCAACCCACACTCTTCCTCCTGCAGGCCTGCCCCCCTGCCCAGTCACCCTCCCATGGTTTGGAGGGCCTCCAGGGCCTGGGTGCTGCCCAGTGCACTCATGCCACCACCCCTGGACCTGCAATTTTAGCAGCTTCCGCTTCCTTCCACCTGGGGCTCTAGTCCCAAGGTTTGGAGAAGAGGAAGGAGCTCATGTTATGAAACCATTAGGGAGACCAGCCAGCCCTACAAAGATACCTTCGAGCCCAGAGCCTTCGGGCCATCACAAGCCAAAAGTTTCTTTTCTCCTCTCATTCACGGGTGGCAATTATGTTTTTCCACTGTTGCTATTCCCTATGCACTGACCTCTCTGATTAGTCCCAGCACTCAGTCCTACAAGGCCCAGGCCTGACCTCAGAAATCCTACTTCAGGTGGCCAACAGGCCCCCAGCGCAGATGCTAACCAATGACAACAACATCAGCCAAAATCTGTAGAGTGTTCTGGCAGACCCTGTACATCTAATCATGTCCTACCACGGAGTCACTCTTATCCTTGCAGGGGATCAGAGAGGCTAAAGAGGTTTTCTGACGTCATGTCTCAGGCAGCAAGGGACTTTCCTGGGCAACCACTGAGCAGTACTAACCACCAACCAGCCCACCTGCCATCACACATATGCAGCAAGCATGCAGCCACTATGTGTGGATTTAAAGGTTAGTTGATGACAGAGAAAGTAGACTGTTCAGTAGCATCCCCCAACTGACCACTTTTGAATCTAACAGACCAAGGTCCCTAAATGTCTGGCCCACAGTGGCTACGTGTGGTTGGTGGAAAAGGTGCTGCTTCAGAGGCATGCCAGTGCCCCACTTCTGTCCCACATGCAGCCACAGGGGTGTCCCTGCCTGGACCCCCTCTCTTCCCTGCTCACCCTTCAGAACTCTGCCCACATCACACACATTTAGTCCGTGGATGTTCGCTGCGCATGGAGTCCATGTCATACATCTTGCTGGGTTCAGGGGATGTCACCTCCAGCTTCTGAGGCAACTATAAATTTGTTCAGAAAAACAAGACGAACCTGCATGAAACAATGGACAGTGTAGCTACCCAGTTTATTTATTGCATGAATAAATAATTGCTAGTCATGTCCCATATGCCTGTCCCTGCACTCGGCACTGGACGTCCATGAGGGAGACACAACCCCTGTCTGTACGAAGCTGATGTCAGAAACTGGTCAAGGGCTGAGTGGTGATTAGGAATGGGCAGGGATGCTCCCATCAGCACCTGCAGGGCTGGATGGGCATGGCCCCTGCAGCTGGCAGATGCAGCTGCTGGAACAGCTGGACAGCTATACTCCCACCTGGCTGGGAGGCCAGTTATCCAAAGCTGCTTAGTAGCAGTTACTTCGGTACGGTTAAACTTCCTACTTCATTGCCATATCCAGTCCACAGAAGGAAACAACCTGGAAAGGGGAGGAGGGGAGAGTGAAGTTTCTTGTGAATTGCACCCAGATTAAAGCCGGAAGCAGCCCCCTTTTCCATGTGCACTGTGTAGAGGGGACCAAATTCTCATTCAATCTCTGTGGGCTTTAATACATCTCTCACACTGACTAAACATTGTCTCTAGTGTTAACAGGCCGTCGTGTTGCCTTTTGCCATCTTAAGGATGAGTTAACAGGAGCACGTTGGTGGGATCTAGAAGGTTGGTTGTATAAGCAAGCCTTGTTGGCCTGGTCTCCTCCTCCTGTCATAACTCCCCCCACCAAAATTTTAAAGAGGTCCAATTCTGTAGGAAAAACAAGGGGAGGCTCATTATACACGAAAGTACTCAAAACAGTGAAAAGTTAGCAGCTTAACATGTGATCTCTGATTGGTCATTGCCCTGGCCCGTGGGTCCAAAACCTGGGATTGGTATTTTGCCTTTTTTTTTTTCACATTATTTGTGATCCCTCAGGGCCTTCTGTCTGCACTGCAGAGTTCTAAAGCACTGTTTACACAGACTGTTAAATGAATGGCAGCCCCGCCAGCGCCCCCCGCGCCTGCCACAGTTGTGCAGTGGGAACCCCACCAACCTCACCATCCATGAGGGGTTGCTCAGCCCTTTCTATCAACCCCTATAAGTCAGCCCCTCTCAGGTATTGGACCGTGGTAAGTTTTCACTGATTCACAATAAAATAAGAAAATAGTAAGAAATAGGGGCGCCTGGGTGGCTCTGTTGGTTGAGTGTCTGATTCTTGATTTTGGCTCAGGTTGTGATCTCGAGATCCTGGGATGGAGCCCCATGTGGGGCTCCCTGCTTGGTGCAGAGTCTGTCCTCTCTCCCTCTGTTCCTCTCACGCTTGTGCTCTCCTCTCTCTCTCTCTCAAATAAATGGATGGGTAAAATCTTTAAAAAAAAAAAAAGAAAGAAAGAAAGAAAGAAAGAAAGAAAGAAAGAAAGAAATAATAAATAAATAAATAAATAAATAAATAAATAAATAAATAAATAAATAAATAGATACATAGATAGATAGATAGATAGATAGAGAGATAGAGAGATAGATAGATAGATAGATAGATAGATAGAGAGATAGATAGAGAGATAGATAGGGGTGCCTGGATGGCTCCAGTTGGTTAAGCAGCTGCCTTCAGCTCAAGTCATGATCGATCCCAGGGTCCTCGGATCAAGTCCTGCATTGGGCTCCCCGCTTGGCAGGGTCTGCTTCTCCCTCTCCCTCTGTGCTCTCCCTCTCAAGTAAATAGATAAAATCTTTTAAAAAAGAGGAAGGGAGGGAGGGAGGGAGGGAGGGAGGAAGGAAGGAAGGAAGGAAGGAAGGAAGGAAGGAAGGAAGGAAGGAAGGATAGATAATGGCTAACAGTTACTGAGTGCTGACTATGAACCCAACACAGTAATATGTCCTTTATTGGTAACAACAACCCCATGGGGCATCATTATTGCCATCCCACTTCCCCTGTGAGGAAACCGAACCAGAAGCAGCCTCCTGGCCTGTATTCTTCTAGCAACAACCAGAATCATGACCACTCTGGAGAACTCCCTTGTGTTCTGAGATTACATCCTTCCTAAGAACTTGGTGTCAGACCCACCTTCCTGTCTCGGGATGGTGGCGATAGTGAGTTTGGCCCCTCGCCTCTCCCCGATGCTTCCTGCTTCCTGGCTGCCCTGCTGATTAGGTCTTTGCTATCTTCCTGGCCGGTTTCCCACCTCCTGGCCTCGTCCTTTCTGCTCCTCTTGCTCCCACTCAGCAGGATGTCAATGCCAGGCTCAAGTATGGCTCTGATCTTCTTCCTCACCTGCTCAGAAACCTTCCAGGAATTGCTGCTGCCTCGGATAGGACTGGGGCTCTCCGAGGTCAGCCTGTATCCAGTCGCTCTGTCACTTTGGTCCGAGCACAGAAGCGTCACCCTACGGCTACATTCGTGTTCCCAAATGATTAGGGACTCCTCTTTCTCTTCAGTTTCCCACCACCCCTGCCCTTTGAAACCTTGTCCACTCCACCCCCTCCTCTAATTTATGCCTTTACTTATTCATTCAACACACCTACTTTGAGCATCATCTGTGAACTGGCTGTAGTGTGGGTACAGGACCTCTTGGGACTCTCAGTCCAGTAGGAGAGAAAGAACTGAATGAGGAATCACAGGATTCCTCACAAAGGGGAGGGGCGGGCCCCAGCACCTGATGGAGGAGGGCTAAGTAGTCGAGGGTGGGGCGGGACCAGGGAGGGCCTCCCTGACACTGTCAGGACCTCCGCCTTGCCCCAGTTAGCTATATCCCATTTCCCCTGTAACTCCTGGGACCCTCTGCTGCTCCCCCTCTGGGGCAAGTGCCTTTCTGTCCCCCCATTAGACTATCACAGCAAATCTTAGACCCAGTAGGTACTATGTAAATACTGGTTGGGAATTGAATCATTGTGCCCACTCCTGGCAATTCAACTTGTGGAGCTTAGCTATCTTTTCAACCATCATAGTGATTACAGGGTGGGTTTTCTGCTCCTGACATCATCTGAGTGGGTGGCCTTGCCTTTAGTTTGTTCGGTGAGCTGCTTAGCTCATAGAAAACTGAAGACTGGACCCAGCTGTAATCAGGGGTTATTTTACAGGTTTAGGATTACAAAACAGGTTTCCATTTTTTATTTTCTGTGCTTCTATAAATATTTGAATTTTCCACTGCCAACTTGGGTTACCTTTATCATTGGGCATTTTAAATGTCTTCAAGTAAATTAAACAAACCGAGGAATTATTTGCTTCTCCCATTCCACTTGTTTGCTTTATATTTCAAGAAAAACAAGGTTAAGCAGACGTACCCCTGACTTCCCAGGGATGTCAATGAATAAGGACCATAGACAAGTTTGCTGACTTAAGAGGCAAAGGTGAATTGTAAGTGCTTCAAAGCCTCAAGAAAAGAACATTCTTGTGGAGGGTCTGCAGGCATAAAATAAACATCCAGAGCATTCATAACAGCAGAAAGTGTGCCCAAATTCAGAGGAAGGTGATGGAACTGGATGGGACCCAGGCAGAGCTTTGCCGTTCTCTGCTAAGAGCCCAGGCCCATACTTGTGCATAAGATTTGCCTGGCTTGGGGGCAACAGGAGAGGCAGGGGCCCCTCTCTACAGAGTCGCCCTGACCTCCACTCTCTGGAATCAATGAACGCTCCCATCACAACACACTCATCCGTCTGGATGGCTGGGCTCAAGGTCAGCCTGTGGCTGACCCACATAGCCTCCCACAAAGCATGCAGAGGGCCCCTCTCTCCCACAGCCACTGAGACCTCAGGCTAAAGGCAAGCAGCAAACTTTCCCTAGTTTCTTATAGTGAAATCTCTTCTTCTCCAACCTGGCATTCACCCTGGAGATAGTTCTCAAATGCATCAAACGTCAGAGTCAACCTGACATGAAAGAGTCGCACAGAGAAGACTTCCTAACAGAAGCCATGACCTTCAGTTGAGAAAGATGTGTAGGCCAGAGTGTTTTGGCAGGGAAGAAGCCAGAAGAACAAATTCTCAGATCCTTCCTTCTGCCCCCCCACCCCAAATCTCCTGTTTGTATCTCCGTTGGCCAAATAAGTGCTTAGTTGACTTCTTATGCTAAACATTATTTGTTGCTTATCTGAAATTCAAGGTTAACTAGGTGTCCTGTGTTCTTATTTGCTCCATCTGGCACAGCCCTAAGCACAACCCTCACGCACACATGCAGGAGCTCAGGAGGTTGTGACATTTTAAGTGTGGCAAAGGGACAGCTACTGAGTGGGTACCCCCAGTCACTTACTCACAAAATGCCAGACCTGGGTCTCTCCCACTCTTTGCCTGTCTCAAGCACTTGTGGCCAACGTGTTTGAATTCATAACCCCCAGCGTAGAATGTATGCTCCAGAAGTGCCATGAAAAAAACCAGAAGTACAACTATTGTGGGCCAGTATTTTTAGAAATTTTTAAATACCCGTGGGCCAGATGAAATCAACATTTCCAGGTCCATTCCAGCAGGCGAGCATTTTACTGGAAGTTCCAAGTCATTCTGTAGTTGGTGACATGAGTGACTGATGTTTTCCCCCATACCTAGAAATGGGTCACTCTGAGGCACAAGAATCGTAAACTCCTGTCTTTGTGACCGGTAGTAGCCTTTGCAAGATCACTGCTCGAATTTGTGGCATAGTCTGTGACTGGGAACACAGTGAGAAAAGTGACCTCAGGGACCATCCTTCCTGCCCTGCTGTTGACTGGGTGTGAAGGACTTTGAATGAGTCACAGTTTTGAAAAATGGGTGAAGGTGGTCAAAAGGTGCAAACTTCCAGTTATAAAATAAATAGTCCCGGTGATGTAATGTACAGTATGGTGACTATAGTCAGCAATACCGTATTGTAAAAAAACAAAATACTGTATTGTATTCTCTCTGCCTAAGAGAGTAGATCTTTAAAGTTCTCATCACACACACAGAAAAGTTTTGTAACTATGTGTTGTGATGGTGGTCAACTAAGCTAACTAGATTATCATGATCATCACTTTGCAATATACACAAATATCAAATCATTATGTTGTATACCTGAAACTAATATGTCAATTATATCTCAATTTTTAAAAAAAGAAAAGTAAACCATTTTTGAATGGGTGCCTGGGTGGCTCAGTCAGTTAAGTGTCCGACTCTTGGTTTCAGCTCAGGTCATGATCTCAGGCTTGTGAGATCAAACCCTACATTGAGCTCCATGCTGAGCCTAATGCTTACTTAAGACTTAAGATTCTCTCCCTCTGCTCCTCCCCCTGCCCGCCCCTCTTATGCTCACATGTGCTCTCTCCCTCTAAAAATAAAACCAAAAAAAGGAAACAGTTTTTGATGGGTAGAGTTCTATTTCTTGAACATTCTTTAGGAGGTAAATGAACAGATGAATAAACTTGTGAATGAGAATATACATCCAGACGTGTGTTAAATACATTCTGCTCGTGTTTTCTGAGGACACTGAGGACACCACAGTTCTCTCCCATCATGGCCTTAGAGATTGGGAACCAATTTGGAAAACTCCATCATTTAAAAGACTGAAAATCAGATTTCTGTTTTGCAGCTGTTGCAGAGTTGAGGGAAGAAACCAAGCCTGACCTGCCATTGCCAGGAGGCCTGCATGCTGACCACACGCCATTATCCCTTCCTCACACTAGCGGGTACCAGCCTGCCATGATGTCTTCACCAACCCAGCCTGGACGACCGCATATAGGGAATACAGCCCATCCCGGGGTGACCTCTGCTCAGTCAAAGCTCCTACCGCCTCTGGCATTTAATCATACAATTGGCCACATAATACTTTCTGAACATAAAGATGTCAAATTTAATTGCTCCATCAACATACCCAATATGTACCAGGACATTGCAGTTATTTCTTGGTGGAAGGATGGGAAGGAGTTGCTTGGGGCACATCATGCCATTACTCAGTTTTATCCGGATGACGAAGTTACAGCAATAATTGCTTCCTTCAGGTATGTGTTCTTTCTTCCTTTCTTTTTGGAATGTTGTTATGTTATTTGTGATTCAAAAGCAAAAACCTCCTAAGTTAAAAAACAGTTTTTGTTTTCTGTGTGAGCAACCCTCCAGGTGCATTTAGAGTGTAGATTCATAGCTGATAATCCATATCGTTGATCTCTTTTATGTGGATCTTGGCTCCACTGAAACTGTGGATTATCAGAGGCTCCGTGTTCTGGGGAACCCCTCCCCCCACCCCGACCTACAAGTCATGTCAAGTTCCCGCTTGACTCAAGAGCTCTCCCAGTGAGTGGGAACACCGTTTCTTACCGAGTGTGAAGAGACATCTAAATTACCCCATGGGCATGGATCTTTGAACACATTCCCATCCCTTTCATTTGCCTTAACCCCCCTTCCACCTGTCCCCAGCACCCCCTGCTTCAGCAGATCATGGTGCTGACATAGCCCTCATGCCTGTTGGGGTGGGAAAAAGCTGGAAAGTCTAAAGGCTAGGGAAATGAGACAAACCTTTAGCCACCCGGGTCCCTGTCTCTGTGTTCCACTGTATTTTGGCAGGGGTAAGCCAAATGCATTGGAGCCAGCGGGGTGGGGTGGGGTTTGCCAGGGCTAAGCCAAGTCAGCATGTATATCTGGAACAATATCCATTGTTCCGAGGATTGCATCATTGTATTTTCAGCAAACTGCAGAGAGTGAGCCAGCGGCTTCTCTCCACCATCCCTTTTTTATTTTCTATTCTCTCCTCTTAAGCCAGGAGGGGTTTGGCTTTTTCGTTTTGTTTGGTTTTGAGTCAGAGTCTCCTTGCATGTACAGCTTTAGAGTTCAGGGGACCTGTGGTCCTAGAAAGCTCCAAACAGGGTCAGAGTCACGCAGTTGGAGCAGTGCCTTTTTCCCTGGGATTCCTCCAGTCCGAGCGGAGCCCTCTTTGATCTGGGATGTTTTCACTTTCTCCAGCCTGATACTCGGGGCTGTCCCAGACAATGGCATGTCTTCTGGTGAATCATTTTGTTTCCTTTTCAGAAAACTGTCTCAGAGATGCCACAAGGCTAACAACTCCAGTTCGAGTTGAGTGTGTCACACTTCCACAAGATGTACCCCCTTTTTTTTTTCATATTTTTTCTAAGTTATAGGCTTGGTTAGCATCGAAGCAAAGAACATGGCTTTCACATTTTCCACTGGTTGATTTAAACTCTGGCTGGGTCTCTCAGGTTGCCATTCTCAGCCAGTGGCTGAGACCATTCAGGAGACTTGACTACATTCTTTTCTGTCTCGGCTACAAAACACAGATGTTTTGCCATGCTATAGACACAGCTTCCGATGAGAGAAGTAAGATCACTATTTAAAAATGAATAAGGAGTTTATTTTTTTTAAAGATTTTATTTATTTATTTATTCGAGAGAGTGATCGAGAGAGAGAGCATGAGCAGGGGAGGGGCAGAGGGAGAAGCAGACTCCCTGCCAAGCAGGGAGCCATGCAGGGCTCTATTCCGGGACTCCGGGATCATGACCTGAGCCAAAGGCAGACGCTTAACCAACTGAACCACCCAGGTGCCTGTAAGGAGCAGTTTAAAGGCTTAAAGAAACAGAAAGCTGGCACGTTGGGCTCATCAGGTATCATTAGGAGGAAAGCACTACCCTGCTGACTCTCTGGGCTGGGAACCCTGAACAGGGGTCCTACCACCGACCAGTTGTGAGATGATGGATGAACTGTGTTCTTGCCAAAGAGATGGGTTTGGACCCCACGACCAGCAGCTTCAGGTGTGTTCAAAGGGGCCGTGAGATGATATCAAAGGACCTAAATTGGAGAATTTTTAAACTTAGATAGTGGCATATCTTGGATTTGTCTTCAGAGTTCAGAAGGTGACCTGGGTCATATTTTTAGAACTTTTAGGAAAAAAGTTATACTTTTGCATGGATTCAGCTTCATTTTCATAAACTCATTCTGAAGGGGAAAAAAAATCTGACCTCCACACTAAGCCATAAAGTAAATTTAGTGCTCAGAATTCTTATAAATAATGGATGCTGTGCAGAACTGAGTAGCTTGGGGTACAATACCAAGTCCACCATTATAATATTCTTCTCCTGTATTAAAGTCATGTTCAGGTGACCCAGGAACTGTATAGTGATTCAATGAAGTAAATTATAGTGACTTAATCAAGATTATAAATATTTTTGTAATTTCTTGGCAGGAGAGAAGGATGTTGGAGACCCTAAACTTGATATCTTTTAGATGAGGACCTTGAAGTCCCTATGAGCAGGGTGACTTATTCAGGATCACTAGGGAGTAAGATGTCACCCTTAAACAGGGCACTTGATTTGCACACCTGCAGTGTCTTCTGTTCTCGAATCTCATGGGCCTTAAAACAGATCTACTCTGGTTTCCAGTGAAGTGTTAAAAACTAATGCTACGCTTTACATGTGTGGAATTTAATCAAGAATTCATTAGCCTGCAAATTTGTTGGAGTTGCCATTAATAATACCTGTGTAGACCATGTGTATTTAAGGGAATGGACAAAATACAGATGTATGTATATTGGCAGTGGTCAGAGGAATTATAGAGAGAAACACAAGGTATTTCAAGTCAGGACATGGAACCATTATTGTGTAAGGTGTTGTTATAAGAAAGGCTGGAATTGACCTGAATTGTGAAAATGATGGGGTCTCCAGATTGAGGCCCCCACAGCAGTTTGTACCAGCATGCATCCTTTAACTACGAAGCAGTTGGGAGTTGCTGGAGACTGACAGGATTGTGGATGTGACTTACTCTTCCTTGGTTCCACATTTTCTCTTCTGTATCAGGCAGACCCCACATTTACACTCCCAAATGCCCCATTCTGAAAACAAGCGTTAGTCAAGTGTCTGGCCTTTGACCCTAAAACAAGACCCGTTCTGGTCGAAGGTACAGGTTAGGGTATGTGCACACTTAAGGCTGTGGAGTTTTCCCCTCTTATTTCTTCCATTGCTTCCCCCCCCCCCGCCCTTTCCATGGCGGCCCGATGCCATCATGGTGCTGTCTCTCTTCCAAAGGAAGAAAAGACCTTGATAAAGTAATGTACACTAAGGAAAGTGTTCACATTCACTGGTGACGTCATTTTAGACACGAGGAGTAGAGATTATTTTTTTCCCCAAATCACCACACAGGCAACTGCCCACCAGTTATAAAAACAACCAGCCTTGCTAGTGAAGGTGTTTACAGGCACGTTATTGTATGAACAACTACCTGAATGAGCATCTGGACATTGAGACAAGGAGGGTAGAGCTGGTCTGTGTCCTGCATGGACCTGTGAACAGGATAGAGGGGAAGGGAGAGCCTAAGGTCAGGAGCAGAGGTACTAAGATAGTGTTAATATGTTAAGGTGGTGTTTCCTTCAGATTATAGACTTGGCCTTGAAGGGGAAATCAAGGGAAAGGGCCTGGCATCTCCCAGGACCCAACTCATGTTTCAGTCAAACCTCAGTTTACTAAAAATGGGGATGGGCGTAGGGGTGGAAATGATAGATGTTCACATGCATTTAAGTACAAGTCCCACCTACTTGGGCAAGACTAAAGGAGATTTAACATCATGAGGGAGACTGTTCCTGAAAGATTTTAGAAACTAGTTGGTCTTAGTTCCTGTATGTATATATTTTCAAGTTATTTTAATAGTGATATATGTACTTTGTTAAATACTTAGAAAATACCAAACACATACAGAGAAACTGTGGTCCACAACCTTGAGGAAAGTTTTCCAAGCACATATACATTTAATATGCCTGAAATGAAATTGGCATTTCATGACATGGATGATTATGTATCTCATTTCACTCACCTAATGTTATGAATGTTTTCCTGTATAATTAAAAGTCTTCAAGATATTTTAATGGCTGCTCTACGCCACTGTGACCTGCTGTTGTAAAACAGAAACACATATAGAAGGATATAAATGAAATTGTAAAGGGAAAGCCTTAAAGATTATTTTCAAAATGCCAATATCCTGGGCACATACAAGGGAAGAAGTAATTGATATGGTACTCAAGTCTAGATGCCCTCTTGAGCTGGGTCCATGCTGTGCTAATAATTCACATTTTTTTCCTCTTTCATTTGAAGATTTATTATAGGTGTAGGAAACGCTCAGTGTCTGCTAGCGGGTTGCGGTATTCCTAATTGAAGGGTTGGGGATTAATCCTGAAAATTGCACCCCCACCGTGCATACCCCACATTCCTGACCTCTTCCTGGATGGTGTGCGGCTCAGGCTGCATTTCTCCAGAGCTTCTAGCTTTTCTCCTTTGCAGGACTTTAAGTCACCAGGCTGGGCCACCCCCTTGGCTCTCTGACTGCTATGCTGCCTCATTTGCATATCAACTTGATATCAACTTGAAACTGTAGCTCATCCATTTGTCCAGATCCCAGAATGCTGCATAGCCAGGGTCTTTCCCTGGAGTCTCTCAAAGAGGGTGTAATTTAGGGGTACACAGTTAGCTCTACAGTCTGGCACAAGGCATAAAGAGCTCTCTGGCTTGGGTGGAAACACTTACTGGTCAGGTAAAGCATTCCAAGCAGGCACCAGCGATCAGACCAGAAGACTGGGGAGACCAATTCTCAAATAAAAACAAAAGCCGCTGTTCCTGTAGGCAGCCAGGCCCTGCAGATTTAGTTTATTGGGGATAATTTGTGGCCAAGGGAAAGGATTTGATATGTTTTCTGTGTCGCCTCAGGACTCCCCCCTGGGAATGAAATTCTAGCTTAGTTGTCAGGAGCGAAAGCTAGAAGGACTTTATTGCTTTCTAAAACTTGGAGTTCTTTAAAATTTTTTTCTGTGTTTAATTTTTTCGTGGTGCTAAAATAGACATAGGCTAAAATGTACTGTTTTAACCCTTTCCAAGGGTACGATTCAGCAGCATTAAGTACATTCACACCGTCACGCACCCCTCACCACCATCCTGCCCAGAACTTTCTCATCCCCCCAAATGGAAACTCCATGCCCGGTAAAGCCTAATCCACATCCTCTTCTCCCAGTCCTTGGTGACTCTATTCTGCTTTCTTTTTCTGCGATGACTCTAGGTGCCTCATATAAGTGGAATTATGCAATATTTGCTCTTTTTCTGTGTTTCTTTTAAGAAAGCTGTAGAACTTAGCTGCTCCTGAAGAGCCATTCCTGAGCAAGGCAGTCTAGCTGTGAGAAGTCTGTGGGACAGGGAGGCTCTGTGTGTCCTTGCAGCTGGCTCTGGGGCTCTGTCCAGGTGGTTCCTGTCTAGACGCGGTGGCTGAGTCCGTGTGGTGGCTTTGGTTTTCCCTGGTTCAGATGTTTGTATTTGGCCAAAATCTGACACAGTTTTTATACCTTCTTGGAAGTGATGCATACACGTGGTAAAACACTCCAATGGTTCAAAAATCCTCTCTTCCACTCCAGCCTCCAGCCCTTCCCCAGCGAGGAGCTGTGGTTACACGTCTTGGGTATCCTTCGGAGATATTCAATCCATATGGCTCAGGGGGCGGGGGGGGGGCGGTGCATGTGCGCGCATGCGCGTCCGACCTCAGAGTTCTTCCATTAAGATGTTCCAGCTCTGGTTAAATCAATACTAGACTCAGTGTGCTTTGTGGCTATGTAAAGGCTGTTTTCAGCTGAGTCATGTAGTAGGCTATGGTTACATTGTACTTTATAGCTTTTTTATTTTCCTCAGCTTAAGAGCTTCCTTGTTGGTTAGTTTGCTTAATTTTCTAGATATCAATCTCTTGTCTGTCCCTAAACTCTAAAAGCATCTCCTCGCTTAGTGATGAGATTACCAGGCCTGATTTTTTCCTAGGGGTTGTCTGTCCCCGAGCTGTCCCTCCTCCTGCTCCAGTGCGGGCAGCTTGCCCTCCAGCTCTGGGGTACAGCTCAGTCACCTTTGCTCCCAACATGGGGGCCCTTGTTGCTCCCTTTTCCTCCAGAAGCCCCAGGTTCCACATACCCCGCCCCCCAGCCCAGCATCTTGGCTTTTACTCCCTCACTTTGGCACAAAGCCCACCCTCTATTAGCATGGAATTTGCATGCCTGAAAATGCCATTATTTTTTCTACCCTCACCTTGAGCTAGTTTGACTGGATACAGACTTCAAAAGGAAAATAATTTCCGGTTGTCGTTCGGAAGTCATTGATAGATCTCGTTTTCGCTTGCAGATTTGTTCTTGAGAAGTGTGGTGCTGTTCTGATTCATGGGTGGTGCTACTTTACTTCTCTCTGGAAGCTTCTGGGATCTCCACTTTGTCTTGGAGTGGTGACATTCCCTGGTGAAGCCCCTTAGTGGGTCTTTCATCTCACACTGTGCTGCCCACCTAGGGGCCTGGTTAGGAAAGACCCAGATCTCCAGTTCTGGGGCATTTTCTTCAGTTATGCTCCCCTTCCTGTGTTCTTTCTGGAACTCCTCTTACTCGGTTGTTGGAACGCCTAGATTGCTATTCTGAGCTCAGAGCCTTCACTAGGGAAGCCTCCAGAGACTGCCCGCTGTTTCCTTTAGGGAGAGGGAGGAGCTTGGGGACAACCACTCCTGTGTCCACCTCACCCCCTCCCTGCCTTCAGCACAGCAGCCTTTACTTGCTTGTCTAGGAGGCAACAAGTAGAACTATTTGTGGGAAATCTTTCCTGTTCTGTAAGTAAGATGGATCTCGACTTGCTGATTAATGCAGGCACATAGCCCTTCTCCCCAGACGATTGATCACCTTTTCCTGATATGAATGACTAAAGTTTTGATCATGCTCCCTTTGCACTCTCGTTTTCTACTCCTGGCCTGAATTTTCCTTTCTTGCTGATTGGCTTAAGGTACTCCTAGACTTTTTGTGCCTTTTGTGTCTGACTTCTGCCCCCCAAGTTGGGCTTTTACAATGTTACTTAGGTTTAATGGTTTCTCAGTTCTCTGGGGTCTCCGCACGGATATACTTTGCATCCTCGGGCAGCCTTCCTAGGACTCTGCACTGCATGCCTCTGTGGCCTTCACTCTTACTCTGGTCCCTGGCTTCTTAAGTCACGTGGCAATCCTGCTGCAACACCGGGGTCCCAGACCCCAAGCCAGAGCCAGGTCTTCAAAGGCAGGGCTATCCTCATCCTATCAGATCTCATCATCAGTCCAATCACTGGGTCTTGCCTCAAGAAAATGACTCTTCTTATAAAATGAACTTGTGAAATATGTGAAAGCACCCCCCTCTTCAGTAGCCATGACTTTGGTATTTTTTTGGAACTGCAAAGGAGACTAGACTGGTCGGCCATGTAGAATCTCCAGGAGCTGCCAAGAGCAGGGTGCACCACTCAGCTACCAGCTGGTACTCATGATGCATGGTGTACCGTTCCAGACACATGCTTCTCTCCTTTTCTCTTCCTGCCACCATGCCATTCAGGGAGGTTTATCAGAAGAAGGTCTCCTAGGCCGTTATTTGGAGATATTTGTCCTGTGAGGTCTCCTCCCATGTTTTCCTGGTGACCTCTAGACATTGTGACCTTTGTTCCTGCCCCAAAGCATGGAGAGGTCTGGCCTTTTTTGACCTCGAGTCTTTCCTAGGTCCAACGTTCATTCATCAGGGGCAGTTCCAAAATTATATCACTCCTATACAGGAATGAGGGGAAAGGTGAGGATAGTATTCTAAGTCAGTGGGGTGTTGCTCAGGTTGGCACATCAGGAAATGCAGGTGACAGGTGAGAGTCACGTTATTCAGTCTTGGAACTAATAAGGCAGTGATGTTAACCCAGGCAGCTCTGGTTCCCCTAGTTCTGAGTGACACCATTGTTGCTCTTGTTGTTGTAAGATTTTACTTATTTGAGAGACAGAGAGGGAGAGAGTGTGAGCAAGAGAGCACAAGCAAGGGAAGCTGCAGAGGGACTCCCAGCTGAGCGGGGAGCCTGATGTGGGGCTTGATCCCAGGATCCTGAGATCATGACCTGAGCTGAAGGCAGACGCTTCATCAACTGAGCCACCCAGGTGCCCCTGATTGACACCATTCTTGACATATATTTTAGTTACTCTGCTGATCAGAAGCTAAAAGGGAGCTGCAAAATGGCATTGTTGGGGAGAAGTTGTAATGTAAAATGTTCCTGGGGCCCCTGCATGGCTCAGTCAGTGAAGCCTCTGCCTTCAGCTCAAGTCAAGCCCCACATGAGGCTCTCTGCTCAGTGGGGAGCCTGCTTCTCCCCCTGCTGTGCTCTCTCTCACTCTCTGTCAAATAAGTAAATAAAATCTTAAAAAAAAAAAAAAAAAAAACTCGTTTGTTCTAAAAATGTGTGTTTAGCCTCCAGGCCTAGGCGGCTCACTGTGACAGCTTGGCTCCTGATGCCCTGTGCTGTGTTTATCATGGCAGCTGCCGCCTGTTGTCTATGGGACCTGTGGGCCAAGATGGCATACCTGCGCACCTTGCCAGCTTCCTGGTTTCTTTTAAGCATTAAGCCTCTGTCCTCAACAAGGACTTTATTTTGCTTTGGGATAAATAAGTTGTATCAGGGAGCAAGCTAGTGGAAAGGAAGATGGACCCCTCCATGGGTTTCTTTTACTTTTCTTGCCATGACCTTTGCTCTCTAATGAGCCGAGTAGAAGCAATCAGCGTCTTTGGGCCAGGGGAGGTGTGCTCTCTTGGAGGGTGTCTACGAGCATTCCGAAGAGTTCCTCGTTCCCTCACCCCTTCCCACCTCTAGCTAAGGACTGCGGTGGTGTAACTTCCTGCTTATAAACATGCTGGAAGGGTGGAAAGCAGGATCCTCAAGCTCTTAGAACCAAGACCACCTGTTTATAGCAGATACTTTACAACATATAGTGTTCAAACGGTAGTATAAGGAAAACAAAATAAAGGTGGTTTATAATAAAACAATATGAATGCAAACATGTAAATGCCAGGCATGACCACTCCAGGAGAGAGAATAGAGTACCCAGGGACTGGCATCCTGGGACTCCCCACCCCCACACACAGCAGCTGCAGATGGAGAGGCGCTGTCGGTGATCTGAGTCACGGCCAAGTTCTAAACAGCACAAAGCGATGGTGGTCCCCATGTTCAGGTAATTGCAGCCCTGGGAAATTAGGTAGATATTAAAACCAGACAAAATTCTTTGTGTGTATATAAATGGAACAGGGTTCTAATCTCAGAAAGTCATCTGGGATATGGAATAGTTGCCTCTGACCCTAAAAGTTGCCCTTGGCCCTTAAAAGCCGTGGTGCCCCCTAGTTTTTGTGCCCACCTAAAATAACCCTACAAATTTGCAGAATACCTTGATGGGGCAATACCCCAGGATAGAGAACCCTCGTATACAGACTACCATCGAAGGGAGGACGAGTGACAGCATATGCATTAGTCATGGTTCTTCAGAGAAACAGAACCAAAGAGGGAACGAGAGAAAGTTATTTTAAGGAACTGAGTAATGTGATTGTGGGTGCTAGCAAATCTGAACTGTGCAGGGCATCAGCTAGAGGCCCAGGGAAGAGTTGGTGTTGCCTCTTGTATCCAAAGGCAGGTTGGAGACAGAATTCCCTTTTCCTTGGAGGACCTCCGTCTGTGCTCATAAGGCCTTTAGTTGACCAGATGAGACCCACCCATATTGTGAAGGGCAATCTTTCCTCAGAGTCTGCTGATTTAAACGTTAATCACACCTGAAAAATACATCTAGAATAATGTTTGACCAAATATCCAAGTACCGTGACCTAGCCATGTTGACATATAAGGTTAATACAGTGCATGACGAAGAAGCTGAAGAATGTTCTGTTCCTATAACAAGAACTCGAAGGGTAGTCACTGTAAATATCCTTGTTTTCTTTGAAGCATAACCAATGTGCAGCGTTCCGACAATGGGTCATATATCTGTAAGATGAAAATAAACAATGAAGAGATTGTGTCTGACCCCATCTACATCGAGGTGCAAGGTAAGTCCAGAGGCCAGAGTGGCCTGTATTAATTGCTTTGCATGTGAATCTCTAGAGTTTGGCGTGCCCATTTTTAGCTCTGTATGCAAACTCTACAAATTCATAAGAAATTTTACAAGGTGACCCTCTTTTGAGACTTTAGGTAATGAATGAATGGCATGAATTCGATTCTCAGAGTTTTAGCTCTATCCTCAACAATAGGGTTGAGATGGAAACAGATTATGGACCTTCCTGTCCTCAGGTTATTTACAGTTTAGAAACCTGAAGACATTTCTTAGAAGTGAAATGGATTCCACTCACCAGTCCTCAGTGCTGGCATCAAAGACGACTCACCTGGTCTAGTGGTGATTTGCCTCAGCGGGTGAGCGGTTTTCCTGAACTGGGTCAGCAGCTTGATCTGGGACTCATTTGGGGCCCCTGGACTTATTGGGTACGTGGTTCAGTGCACTTCCATGACATGACATGAGACAGGCTCAGTGGGGGCATGAACTGAGACATGGACTAGGAGAGGGTGGTCTCTGCCCTCAAGGAACTTGAACTTCAGTGGGGAATGTGAACTGATGCCTAGGTGAGCCCAGGTCCCGAGACCCCGGGTCTCCAGGTGCACGTGCTTTGTTTTTGCAATGGCAGGGCCTATCAAGGAAGGCTTCAAGGAAGAGGCACCTCTATTGTCACCACAGGTGATCATTCCTCACCAGCCCTCAGGCTGCCTCCAGGGCCCTGCATCCCAGCTTTCTGAGAACCCGTGCCAGCAGAAGCACCCAAACACCTTTCTTTTCTACTTTTTCCTGACCCTCGTCCCCACAGGTTTTAGAGCTGGTGATTGGCTATTCAGAGAAGTTCAGCTAGAACCATCACCCACTGAAAGGCCGCTCTGCTCCCCATTCTTTTGCAGACCTAAACTTCATACCTACTCATGCTGCGGGAGGCCTGAGGGAGGGACCCGTCAGAGGAGTCTCCTTTAGAGCTTTGTTCCGGGCCCATCCCAGGCTGGACAGCTAAGCCTCCTCAGGGTTATGTCAACATCAGCCTGCGGGTGGGGGCGGGATGGTAGTGTTCCTGTGTTTGCTGTTAATCTTGGAAAAATATTGAGAGGACATTTAACTTGTCAGAATCCCAGCAAAATGCCCAGGGCAGGAACACATTAGGTCCAAATAGAGTTTTGCAAAACTTCGAAACAGGAAAAAAGAGCCCCATTTTGTCACTCCCACATCATTCCTTCTGGGACCAGATCAGTCGGTTCCCAATCTCAAAAGAACACAGTTTAAATCCCCAAGGACAGTTAGCTTGCCCTGTTAATTTTTTGGCACATGCCCCAAATGAGTACTAACTGGCTTTCTCTGAGGTATTTCTAAAGTTCTGTTCTTTACGATCTCAATTCCGAGTTACAGTCGAAGATCTTAGGATTATTACTATGTAACTGTGTCTATACTATTCTGGTGAGAATGTACTTTGAGAAGTGTCCAGCCCTGCACCAGTGGACAGATTTTAAAATTCATTATTGCTCCTCTTAATTCATTATCGCTTCACACAGAGTAGATCGTCCTCAAAAACAGGCGGACCTGTCACGTGGCTTTGTTTTGACTCTGTGTGTATTTTGGGAAGGAATACTGAAAACGTGCCAGCCTGTCCCAGGAGGTCTGAGCAACACCTGGTTTCAACATGGGCAGGCCTCCCTTCTGGTAAAACCAGTTCTGAATCACCATCACAGCCCCTTTGGGAAAGTATCCTAGAAAGCCGGATGGAGCTAGTCAGGGAGACCTTAACTTCTATTCTTCCTGAGCCAACTTTCAGAAGGTGCAAACTGGCCATTTCAGGCCTGAGGTGGTGTATGAAGAAAGCTATTGCCAAGTTCCAAAACAGTCTATTCCCCTTGGGACTCTGCCTTTGCTCGTGGATCTAAAACATTCTTTCACTGAACTCTTTCTCCACAGGACTTCCTCACTTTACTAGACAGCCTGAGAGCATGAATGTCACAAGAAACACGGCCTTCAACCTCACCTGTCAGGCCGTGGGCCCTCCTGAGCCCATCAACATTTTCTGGGTTCAGAATAGCAGCCGTGTTAATGAGCAGCCGGAAAAGTCCCCCTCTGTTCTAACTGTTCCTGGTAAGTCCGAGTCATGGGATTTCTTTTCTGTTTGCTCTCGAACAGTGGAAGGGATCAAGAGTTTGGTGCCCTCGGCTGGCGCAGTAGAAGACAATGATAACACAGGGACGGCAGTGGAGGTTAGGGGCCGGGGACGTCGAGAGAGAGGTGGGAATCACGAGCCAGGGGTGGGAAGTGGGTGAATGCCCTGATGGGTGTCTGTGCTTAAGTGAGCAGAGAGGACAGGATCCCTGAGCCCTGGCATTGGGAACCCTGCTCACACCTCCCCTGCAGGCCGTTCTCAGTCTAGAAACACAGCGGTGAATTTCTGGAAACAGTCTTTGGGCTTCCTTCCCACTCCAGGGCTCTTCCCCCGCCCTCCACATTTCTAGACCCACTGTTTTTCACTCTGAAACACGCTCCCCCCCACCCCCGCCACCACCCGGGGGAAGTTCCTCTCCCTCCTGGTTTCTGTACACACTGTGTGATAATGGCCTTTAGCTTTGTGTCTTCTGACCTTCAGGCTCATGTACCCAACTCCCTCCCTGGCATTTTCACTTGCTGGTGCATAGACATCTTAAAATGAAACTCTTGATCCACCTCCCCCGCAGACATTTTGCCCCAGAATTCCCCATCTTAGTAAATGATACCGCCAATGGCCCATCCTTCCTCTTTCTCATTTTTCATGTTGAATGCATCAGCAGGTTCTGTCCATTCTGCTTCTACTGTGTGTCCCGAGTCTGTTTTATCTCCCTCCATGCTGCAGCACCCCGCTCCACATCACTGCCGGCTCTCGCCAACCAGTGCAGGAACTCCCTAAGAGATCTCTGCTTCTAGCCTTGGCCCCACTCTAATCCATCCTCTTCAGTGGCTCCCCCTTGTCTTAGACTGTCACTCCGAGTCATTCCTGCCCCTGCCGTCAGCCCTGTGTGCTCTGGCCACCACCCAACTCTCCAGCCCAACCCCACTCCACCCCACCTTCTCGTCCCTGCTTATTAAGCACCAGTCATCCTGGTTATCTGTCATTTCCTCACACACATTGCCCTCCTTCCTGCCTCAGGACCTTTGTGTTCTCTTTTTTGTCTACCTGCAGTGTTCTTCCACTTGCCCTTCGTCCCGTGACACAACTCAAATATCACTTCTTCCGGGAAGCCTTCCCTGGTCATTCAACTATTTTAGGGCCTCCCCACCTCTTTATTGACTCCCAGTCATGTGTTCTTGTGGACTCCATCACTGCACTTGTCACAGTCTATCATCACCCGTTTATTTGTTTAGCCTCCTTGTCTGTCTTCTCAGAAACTATATGCTCAGCAAGGACAATGACTTTGTCTGTCCCACGACATACTCATATGTCTGTCCCAGACACCCCTGACTCATAGTAGCACTCACTGAATATTCATGGTGACAACAGACCAGCAAGTGAATGCCAGCCCCTTGGTTTTATCTCTGAATCACTTTCCTAACTCCTCACTGCATAAGGAATATTACGGTTTTCTCTGCCTCTATCCGAATTGTCTTTGAAATTCTCCCAAGGAGTTGATAATCAAGCTCCTTCTTAGTTCAAAGTCAATTTGAGGAACCTCCATACTGTTCTCCAGAGTGGCTGCATCAGTGTTTGCATTCCACCAACAGTGGAAGAGTGTTCCCCTTTCTCTTCATCCTCACCAACATCTGCTATTTCTAGTGTTGTTGATTTTAGCCATCCTGACAGGTGTGAGATGGTATCTCATCATGGTTTTGATTTGTATTTCTTTGATACCAAGTGATCTTGAGCATCTTTTCATGTGTCTGTTGGCCATGTAGATGTCTTCTTTGGGGAAATGTCTGTTCGTGTCTTCTGCCCATTTCTTAACTGGGATATGTGTTTTTTGAGTGTTGAGGTTGATAACTTCTTTGTAGATTTTGAATACTAACCCTTAATCAGATACGTTATTTGCAAATATCTTCTCCTACATTATCAACTATGGAGAGAGCCCAAATGTCCATTGACTGATGAATGGATAAAGAAGATGTTGTGTGTACGTACGTACGTGTGTACACACACACACACACACACACACACACACACACACACACACACACACACACACTGGAATATTACTCGGCCATCAAAAAGAATGAAATCTTAAGGCACCTGGGTGGCTCAGTTGGTTATGCTTCTTTTTTTTTAAAGATTTTATTTATTTATTCAACACAGAGAGAGAGATTACAAGTAGGCAGAGAGGCAGGCAGAGAGACAGGGAGAGGAGGAAGCAGGCTCCCTGCTGAGCAGAGAGCCCGATGCGGGCCTCGATCCCAGGACGCTGAGATCATGACCTGAGCTGAAAGCAGAGGCTTTAACCTACTGAGCCACCCAGGCACCCAGTTGATTATGCTTCTGCCTCCTACTCAGGTCATGATCTCAGGGTCCTGAGATTGAGCCCTGTGTTGGGCTCCCTGCTCAGCAGGGAGTTTGCTTTTTCCTCTCCCTCTGCCCCACCCCCAATTGTGCTCTCTCTCTCTCTCTCTCTCTCTCTCTCTCTCTCTCTCTCTGTCTCACATAGAAATAAATAAAATCTTGAAAAAAAAAGAATGAAATCTTGCCATTTGCAATGACATGGATGGAGCGAGAGTATATTATGCTAAGTGAAGTAAGTCAGAGGAAGACAAATACCATATGATCTCACTCATGTGGAATTTAAGAAAGAAAACAGGTGAACATATGGGAAGGAGAAAGAGGAAAAAAGGAGAGAGGGAAACAAGCCATAAGAGACTCTTAAGGATAGAGATCAAACTGAGGGTTGTTGGACGGTGGTGGGTGGGGATGGGCTAGATGGGTGGTGGGCATTAAGGAGGGCACTTGTCATGATGAGCACCAGGTGTTATATGTAAGGGATGAATCACTGAATTCTACTGCAGAAACCAATATTGCACTGTATGTTAACTACCTAAAATTTAAATTAAAAAATTTTTAAATAAAAAATAAATAATTTGAAAAATCCAAACAAAGTCCATTTGAAAAATGTACCCCCACCCTTTCTAGGACGGTGGCTCTGAAATCCCATACAGAAAGATTTGTTTTCATTGAGGTAAAATTGACCTACAGTTAGGTGCATAGAACTTAAATGCACAACTCAGTGAGTTTTGGTAAATGTAGACACGCATGGAACCACCACTTTGGCCAAAACCAGAGCATTGCCATCACCTCAGAATGTCCCCTCATGCACCCTTCCCATTAGTCCCCACCTCTCATAGGCAATGGTGTTCTGATATCTGTCATCATAGATCAGTTTGCTAGGTCTTGAACATTGAATAAGTGGAATCATAAAGTATATATATTCTTTTGTGTCTGGCTTCTTCCCTTCAGCGTGATGTTTTTGGGACTCATCCATGTTGACGTGTGAGTAGTATGTTGTTATTGCCGTAGTGCTGTATGGTATGGATGTGCTACATTTTGTTTATGTGGTGAACATTTGGGATGTTTATGAATAAATAAAGGAGCTATAGATACTTATGTGCAAGGCTTTGGGGAGACATATATTTTTATTTTGTCTTGGATAATACTTGGGAGAAGAACTGCTGGATCACATACTGGATATATGTTTGACTATTAAGGAAACCACCGAACTGTGTTCTAAAGTTGTACCTAGCCGCAGTGGATGAGTGTTCCAGTTACTCTATCCGTGTCCTTGCCAACATTCAATATGGTGGGCTTTTTTTGTTTTTCTCATTTTAGACATTCTAGTGAAATGTGCAATGGTAAATTTTAAATTTGCATTTCACTTACCTACTGTCAAATTTTAAATTAGATTTTAAAAAGATTTTAGTGGGGAGCCTAGGTGGCTCAGTTGGTTAATCCTCTGACTTCCATTCAGGTCATGATCCCAGAGTCCTGGGGTTGAGCCCCGTGTTGGGCTCTCAGCTTAGCGGAGAGTATTTTTCCCTCTGCCTCTACCCCTCCCCACTGCTTGTGCTCTCTTTCTCAAATAAGTGAATAAAATCTTAAACAAACAAACAAACAAACAAACAGGATTTTAGCATTTTTTCTTGTGCTTATAAACCAGTCATATACCCTTTTCATGGAAGTATCACTTCGGGTCTTATGCCTATTCTCATAAAAATCTCAGAATCAGCTTGACAGCTTTTGCAAGAGTCTGTTGTGATTTTGTTTGCAATCACATCTTTTTTTTTTTAAGATTTTATTTATTTATTTGACACAGAGCAAGAGAGAGATTACAAGTAGGCAGAGAGAGAGAGGAGGAAGCAGGCTCCCCGCTGAGCAGGGAGCCCGATGTGGGCCTCGATCCCAGGATGCTGAGATCATGACCTGAGCCGAAAGCAGAGGCGTTAACCCACTGAGCCACCCAGGCGCCCTGCAATCACATCTTAATCACGTCTTAATAATATTGGGACTTCCAATCCAAGAACACACTCTGTCCATTTATTTATCTCTTCTTTAATTTCTCTCAGCAATTTTTTATAGTGCTTGATGTAGAGGTCTTATATGTCACTTGTTAAAATTATTTGTAAATATTTTGTTGTTGATGCTGGTAAATTGCACGTTTGAATTTATTTCCTAATTGTTTACTATTAATATATTGGAAATAAATGTGTTTTTGTATGTTGATCTTACATCCTACAGCCTTGTTAAATTAATACATTTGTTCTAAGAGAGTTTTTTTCTTGTTGTTGTTTTGTAGATTCCTTAGATTTTCTTTTTTTTTTTTTTTTTTAAATATTTTATTTATTTATTTCATAGACGGAGAGAGATCACAAGGAGGCAGAGAGGCAGGCAGAGAGAGAGGGGGAAGCAGGCTCCCCGCTGAGCAGGGAGCCCGATGCGGGCCTCGATCCCAGGACCCTGAGATCATGACCTGAGCCGAAAGCAGAGGCATTAACCCACTGAGCCACCCAGGCGCCCCTTAGATTTTCTTTGTAGACAATGTCACCTGCAAATAGAGACAGTTTTACTTCTACCTGTCCAATCTTGCCTTTTTATCCCTGTCCCTTTCCTTTTTTTACTGACCAAGAATCTAGCACAATGTTGAATAAAAGTGGGAAGAGTTGATGTCTCTGTTCCAATCATCAACTATGACAGAAATTGGGTTTTGGTCAGTGCCCTTCATTAGGTTGAAGAAGTTTCCTTCTATTCTCAGTTTGCCAAAAATTTTATTTTTCTTAATCGTATGATCATATAGTTTTTCTCCATTATTTTCCTGCTGCAGCAAATTACATTGATTTGATTTTCAAATGTTAAACCAGTGTGCATTCCTGGGACAAACTCTACTTGGTCATGATGTATTGTGGTGGATTCAGTTTGCTAATATTTAGTTAAAGACTTTTGCATTTATGTTTACTCTATTTTACTGCCAGACAAGGGTAACACCAACCGGGTATACTGCAATTCAGTTCTGATACTGACTACTCAAAGTCTGCCGCAAGGCTCACTTCAGGTGCCAACCACAAGTCTCAGGGTGGGGGGTGGGGTCCCCAGACCACCTGCACTTCTTACTGACTGGAGGTTTGGAGGTTCCCATGACCCCCTCCGGTTTGATAATTTGCTAGACCAACTCACAGAATTCAGGAAAGTGCTATGCTTAATAATTACAGTGTTATCACAGGGGTACCTAGGGTGATGTCTGGGAGGGTCCTGCATGCAGAGAGCTTCCATGCCCTCTCCTCTTTGAATCAGGGGGATCACCCTCCTGGCACATCCAAGAACAGAACACTCTACTGAGCTTTGGGGTGCAGATTTTTTTTATTGAAGTTTCCTTGCATAGGCATAACTGATGGAATCATTGGCCGCATGATTGAATACAATCTCCAGACCCCTCAACCCTCTCATCACATGGCTGGTCATTCTGGTGATCTGTGTTCATCCTGAGGTTTTCTCAGGGGCCTATTCTGAGTCACCTCATTAGTGTAACAAAGCTACTCCTGTCACTCAGGCAATTATAAGACACAAAAGCTAAATTCTTTACTGTACAACAATGCTCATGAGGGCAGTGCTCTATAACTTGGTTTTGGAATGGCAGTTTTTGGTATCAGGGTATTGTTGTCCTCATAAAACTATTAGGACATATCCCTACCTCCTCTATTTTCTGAAAGAGTTTAGTAACATTGGTGTTATTTTGAAAAGACGCACATAAAGTTCAGTGGATGCTGGAATATAGGGTTTGGGACACAATATTTCTGGTAGTGTAGTTTGCATTACTTTTTTTGATAAAGGTTAACATGTTGATTAATGTTGACTTTGAGGCTAACTGAAATGCTCAGGTCATTTTTCTCATCAATTACTGCAAAGTCAAAGCTCTCCTGTTTCTTGTATCTTTAATTATTTTTGGAAGTTCAGCCTACCATTTTTTCTTATAAAAATTTAAACCATTGTCTCAGCCCACTGAGGCCATTTGGAACCTCAATCCTCTCCTTCAATTAGCAAATCAACACCCTTCTTTGTGCCAGCTGCCTTTTGTTCTCATCCAAGTTGTTGATGAACATCTAGATTCCATTCTAACGAAGGGCAGAATCCAGTGGCCTGCTGATAAAGGCATGCTCTGAGTTGACATCAGCTCATTAAATCAACTTTCTTGGCTACTGTTCAACCACTTGTAAATCTGCTTGCTTTCATTTTCCCTCCATTTATTTCTTTCTTAGCTTTTGAGATGTTATTGCTACATTGGGCTAGTAACTATCACAGAAAGTCTGGAAATCAGCTTGGAATTCATTTCAAAATCAGACCTGACTTCTGGGTGAGCTGAATGACTAGATGTGACAGTTTCCTGCATTCTTACCGGCACTAGTTTGATGTCCCTCTTTTTTTTTTTTTTTAAGGATTTTATTTATTTATTATTTGAGAGAGACAGAGGTAGCAACAAGAGCAGGAGCTGGAAGGAGAGAAGAAGCAGGCTCCCCGCTGAGCCTGGAGCACGATGTGGGGCTCTATCCTAGGACCCTGGGATCATGACCTGAGCTGAGGGTAGATGCTTAATGACTGAGCCACCCAGGCGGCCCTTAATAGCCCTCTCTTAAGTTTTGTGGTAGATTTCTCTCTTAATGATTCTGTACCACCAGGATCAGTGTCATTTTCTTTATGAAAATAGGGACAGGGCTCCTGGTGGCTCAGTCAGTTAAGCATCTCCCTTCAGCTCAGGTCACGATCCCAGGGTTCTGGGATAGAGCCCTACGTTGGGCTCCCTCATCAGTGGGGAGTCTGCTTTTCCCTCTCCCTCCCCTTGCTCATGCTCTCTCTCTCTCATTCACTCTATCTCAATAAATAAATAAAATCGTTTTAAATCAAAGAAAAGAAAACAGGGACAATCTGTCTATCTCTGTTCATCTGGAACTTTTCCTCAAATGCATGTTTTCTTAGAAGGTAAAAGTGTGTTTCTGTGATAAGATTTGCAAATTGTTTTAATACCCAAGACTATGTATGATTGGTCTCAGCAGCTTGGAGAACTGATTTATTTCTAAATGGTGATATACTCTCACAACCACAACCTATTTTGGGTTGTAAGTTCATTACAATTTTTATTTTACTTTTTTAAATTTGAAGACTTTTTTCTTTGGTAGAGAACTTAGAAATAAAATAGAAATAGACCAGTTTATAGCCTAATAGTGTGTTTTTTTGTTTATTTATGTATTTGAGAGAGAGAGAGAGGGCGAGAGAGAGAGAGAGAGCATGTGCAAGCACATGTAAGCCAGGCATGGGGTTGCAGAGGAAGAGGGAAAAAGAAAATCTCAAGTAGATTCCACACTGAGTGTGGAGCTGGATGTGGGGCTGGATCTCACGACCCTGCGATTATGACCTGAGCTGAAATCAAGAGTTGGATACTTAACCAACTGAGCCACCCAGGCCCCCCAATAGTGTGTTTTTTATTGTAATGATAGTTACGCAAAGCTACACATGTGGTTAACTTACATAGAGGTACATGCATGCGCACACACACACACACACACACACACACACACACACACACACACAAAAGAGCCCGTGTATAACTGGTGGAATCTGAGTAAGCTCTGTGGCTGGGACCAATGTCGATTTCCTGGTTTTGACTGTATGTTCTGGTTATGTAAGACGTTAACATTGGGGAGGTAGGATGAAGGACACATTGAATTGCCTGGTATGTTTCTTTATATCTTTCTCTGAATCCATAATTATTTCAAAATAAAAAGATTTTGGGGGGCCCGGGTCACGAGGCTGGGCATGGGACCTGCTTAAGATTCTCTCTCCCTTTCCCTCTGCCTCTGCCCCACTCTCTTTAAAAAAAAAAAAAATCAGGTTTTTAAAAAATTTTATTTTACATAATTATTAAATGGTTTTATATCTAAAATGTAGAAAATTCAGAAAATGTATTTTTACATCTATCATACATGTATAATTACAACAAAACAGATTTGTTTCCGTTTAAACTTTTTCTGTAACCGTATATGCTTGGGTGTGTATATGTATATAGGTGATTTTCCTTCAAATTAGAATGATAATACACGTGCAGACTAATTTCAGCCTTTTTAATTTTTTTTTATTTTTTAAAGATTTTATCTATTTACTTATTTGAGAGAGAGAGAGAGAAAGGAGAGTGCGCATGAACAAGCGCGACCAGAGGGAAGGGCAGAGGGAGAGGGAGAGAGAGAATCTCAGGCAGACTCCGCTGAGTGCAGAGCCTGACGTGGAGCTCCATCTCACAACCCTGAGATCATGACCTGAGCTGAAACCAAAAATCAGTCACTTAACCAACGGAGCCACCCAGGCTTCCTGATTTCAGCCTTTTTATTACCCAAATAATACACAAACACATTTTCGGTGTAAAACATTCAAACCATAGCAACATACCAAAGCAAAATGGGCAAGTCTCCCGTGAATCTCCACACATTCACTACCCACATAGTTGTCACATACAGTGTGTGTGATGATACACAGTGTGAGCCACTGGGTCACTTCCTTCTAGGCTTTAAATGTACTCACATATGTATGTATACACATAGATGACCAAGACATGTAGATCTTTCCATATAGATACTCATGGGCCTCTCACTATTTATGATAATCGCCTCATTGCATAAATGGACCGTAACTTACTTAACCACCCCCTTGTTGATAAGCATGTAGGTGATTTTGATTTGGTGGTGGTTGTTACTTATGTGGACATCTTTGTACCTGTATATATTTCTTTTCTGAAAACCTTTCTCGACACCCTGTCCTTGTCTGTGTATTTACAGGGCCTCTTCCATAATGCTTGTACCTCCCCACCACGTGGAAGCACAACCATCTACTGTCTCCCCACCCAGAATTATTGATCAGTGTGATTATTATATATTAGTTATTAATTACCTCAGCCCTATCACCCACCACAGTGTCTGGCACATCAGAACTGTGTGAATGAATGAATGAATGAATGAATGAACAAATGAATTATAAACAGACCCTGAGTCACAGGTCCCTTCACTGGGTCAAACGAACATAGTGAGAGTACATTAACTTGTATTTGCATAATTGCTTTTGCATTTAAACTCCTTCTCATCCCTTCTCATTTATATTTCTAACCAGTTCTATGAAATTAATAAAGCATTTTTTACACCCGTTTTGAAGACAGAGGGCTTAAGGAAGTCCATGGAAAAAGGCCCAACAGTGCAACCTTCTGACACACCAAGTTAGATCAAGTCAGCGATCTATGGAATATTCCCAAGAACCTGAATTTTGTAACATTGTAAAAGAATTTATATTATTCTTATTTACATCTTTGTTTATTTTTGAGGATGCAGTAGTGAGCCTGAGCCCACCTCAGAAGTTCACGGTTGAGAAACTAGGTGCCATTTTGACCAGAAATGCCAGGGGTGGGGTTTATGCTTCACCTGCTGCTGCAAAGTGTTTGCAGGGAGAGCCGTTCTGTCTTGAAATCAACTGTGAAGTAAACTTTTCCAAGACCACTTCTACCAAGAGATGGCTAAGTAGGGATGTGGTTTAAAGAGTCCTGATTGTTGACACTTGCTTTGAACAAGCACATTTATGAACAGGAAGGCCATATACTTTTTTCTCTTGATACCAGTTGGGTTTTTTGTCCCTCTGTGATGTAAGAACTGTCTTTTAGAAACACAAGCAAAGCAGTGCTTTGTCTAAAGGGCACTATTCTGAGTCAACAAAGCCAATCTCAAAGGTTGCATGCTGTGTGATTCAATTTATATAACATTCCCTAAAATGACAAAGTGATAATGATTAATCAGGGGTGAGCTTGGGTAGGATGTTACTAAAATACGAGGGAGCTTTTTTTTTTGGTGCTCAAGTAGTACAAATCTTATCTGAAATAAAATTTCATAGAGCTATACACCACCTCCCACATACTCCCCCAAAAATAAAACAGAACAAAAATTGGTAAAATCTGAATATGGCCTGTATTTGAGTTAATAGTATTGTACTGACGTCACTTTCCTGGTTTTGGTCCCTGCACTACGATTATATAAGACCTATCATTAAGGGAACCTGGTGAAGGTTCTACTCTACTCTACTAGTTCTGCAATTTCTTGTAAATTGAGAATTATTCCAAAATAAAATTTTGTTTTTATTTATTTTTTAAAAGATTTTATTTATTTATTTATTTATTTATTTATTTATTTATTTGAGAGAGAGAGAGCATGAGCTGAGGGAGGAACAGAGGGACAGGGACAAGAAGACTCCACGCTGAGGACAGGGCCCAACACAGAGCCCAATCCCACTACCCCAGGATCACGATCCAAGACAAAATCAAGAGTCAGAGGCTAAACAGACTGAACTACACTACATCCCACAGTGCAGGGCAAAATAAATAAATTTTTTTTTTTTTTTAAGATTTTATTTATTTTTTTGTCAGAGAGAGCACAAATAGGGATAGCAGCAGGCAGAGGGAGAAGCAGGCTCTCCGCTGAGCAAGGAGCCTGATGTGGGACTTGATCCCAGGACCCTGGGATCATGACTCGAGCCAAAGTCGGACCGGATGCTTAACTGACTGAGCCACCCAGGCATCCCAAAGTTTTGTTTTTAAAAACCACTTTGTCTTGGACAAAACCAAATCCCAAAATAAAGAACAGAACTGCAAGAGGTTTTGCGGTGTGGTATTAAAGGGTAGGACTCACTGTATGTTAGTGGTTGGGATCCCTAGCTATGACACAGACACTAATACTACTTCACTATTGTGTGTCCCTAGGCAAGTTACTCAGCTTCCTTGTATAAAATAGGAATAATAACAGTGTGCACCTCGTAAAACATTTATGAGGATTCAGTGAAATAATGAGTGTAAGGTCCTTGGTACAGGAGCAACCTGTAGGAATAGCTGAAATGTTACTTATAAAATTTTTTGTCTTATTTTTATATGCAGTAGTTACTATCTCATTGTCAGTTTTGAGCTATCTTTCTGTCAAGAGTGATGGACCTAGGCTGATCTTTCTGGTTTTTATTTTTTTAAGATTTTACTTATTTATTTGAGAGAAAGAGTGTGTTTGAGTATGTAATTGTGTGTTTGCACTCATGTGCCACCAGGGGTAGGAACAGAGGAAGAGGGAGAGAGAGAATCTCAAGCAGATTCCACACTGAATACAGAGCCCAAAGTGGGCCTCAGTCCCATAACTCTGAGATCATGACCTGAGCCAAAGTCAGGAGTGTCACGCTTAACCGACTAAGCCATCCAGGCACCCCTAGTTTTTATTTTTAAAAATACTGATTTTATTTTTAAATCCACATTTAGAAAATAGCTAAGCTAGCTTTATGTTTTCGTTAGTTGGGTAGAGCTAATAATATTCATTGTAATAACAACAGTAACAATAACCAGAACTGTTACGTCAGTTCATCATTTTCACAGTGCATTCTGTAAAGACTGACTTTGAACTTCATAGCAAGCTGCGATATAGTTAGGCATCTTTATGTATTTTTTTTATTTTTTTTTTATTTTTTATTTTTTATTTTTTAAGATTTTATTTTTTTATTTATTTGACACAGAGAGATCAGATCACAAGTAGGCTGAGAGGCAGGCAGAGAGAGACAGGAGGAAGCAAGCAGGCTCCCTGCTGAGCAGAGAGCCTGACGCGGGCCTCGATCCCAGGACCCTGAGATCATGACCTGAGCCGAAGGCAGAGGCTTTAACCCACTGAGCCACCCAGGTGCCCATTATGTATTTTTTTTAAAGATTTTATTTATTTGAGAGAGAGAGAGCGATCACAAGCAGGGTAAGGGTAGAGGGAGAAGCAGGCTCTCCACTGAGCCGGGAGCCCGATGTGGGGCTCCATCCCAGGACCCTGGGATCATGACCTGAGCTGAAGCCAGATGCTGAACTGACTGAGCCACCCAGGCACCCCAGTTAAGGCATTTTTAATACCCATTTTCAGGTCTTGGCCCCTGCAACGATCCTGGTAAAGCACAAGTTAGATTATGTCAGTCTTCTGCTCCACGTTCCAGGTTTCCCATCCTACTTAGAGAACAAAGCAAAGGCCTGTTCCCTTTACCCAGCACTCCCTTCCCCCCAACATTAGCCCATCCCCTCCCTCAGAGTCATTCCTCTGGGACATATACCCTGAGCCACCTCTGACCTGAATATTTAAAATCACAGCCCACTTCCCCACCCATCCCTGGCCCTCTGATCCTTTTCTGTTTTTCCATAGCATTAATCACCTTCCAATAGAGCATGAAGCTTACTTATTTATCAAGGTTATTCTTTCTCACCCACTTCCCTCTGTGAGAATGTGAGCTCTGTAAGGGCAGGGATCTCTTTTATTCACGGATAAAGTCCAAGTGCCTGGGAAAATGTCTGACACCTAGTAAGTACTCAGTAAATATGTATTGAATGAATGAATTCAGGGCAGAGGGTGTGTTCCAAGTTAATAAGCAACTTCCTTTATGCAAAGTCTCCTTCCATTGCTTTGCCTCTTTTGCTCTAGGGGGAAAAAAAGAAAGGGCTGCTTATCCAGAACTTAACGAATTGGCCCAACTGGTGCTCTTGGAAGTTGCTTTCTTAGCAATTCTGATTGTCTTTCCCTCGAGGGAACATCCTGTCACTAAATGTTCTTTAAAATATCTTTCAGACCCTGTGTCAGAGGCTGTCTGTTTTTAAGCCAGCAGACCAAGCAAGAGGGGCATGAACATCAGGAGTTAGGTGAGATGGGACAGAGTACAGGGGGTGGCCCCGTGGAGGAGGACATGGCTCAGAAAATGGGAAGCTCCAGTACCAAGGGTCACTCGGGAGAGAGTGGGTAGTAGGGTGGGGACTTAAGTAGGTGGATGACTTTTCTTTCCCTGGAAAGCCACAAGGGCTCAGGCTATAAAACTTCAAGGTCTATTCCGGTCTGGTTATTGTTCACCCAGACAGAGAAGAGGAAAGTGAGAGGCAACGGTCTTTCCCAGCACGCACTAGTTGCCATATCTAACCCAGGCTCTTCCATGAGTCTCTAGCCGGGAAGCTAGTGCCATTAAACCAAGGAAATATATATAACTGAATACATTAAGCAAAGAAGACTATACTTTCCCTTAAGTTTTGGCCCACCTACTTTGGGAGAAAGTTAACTTTGGTTTGAACCAGTTTCCCTTTCTCGTGGCTGGCGTCTGTTTGGCCCGTGGGCATGAACCACCGCAGCTCATGGACAGAACTGTTGGAATGAGTTCTGCAGTAGGTCCTATTCCATTCTGAAATAGGAATGGGCAATTCTATACTAATGCTGATGTCTCGTGCCAAAGAATTTGCTAGAGATTGTTTTCCTGACTTTGTGTGCACTTTGTAAAGAAACACAAAAAGGAAAAGCAACTTCCCACTTAACTTAACATCGTGTTCCTGATATGCAGTTCCACTTTCATCATTGATAAACCTCACAGCTCTGAAGAACAGTGGGCCCCAGTTGTCTTACTTAGGGATCTATAGCTGGTCAACAGATCTCACGAAATGAATCCGTCCTCTTGGTTTTTTTCCGCTCCTGGCCGGCTTGGAATGTGATCTGTATCTTGTACTCAAGTGTTTCCCAAGAGTTTTGACAAGAGTCACTGAAGTCAAATAACTGTGTTTAGCTCAACTATATAAAAAATATAAGTTGCGTAGCAACCCTCTGTATTTTCTGATTGAGCCAAAGCCAATTTTTCTAAATATAAGCCAAATTTTTGTGAATTTTTCTAAATATAAGCCACATTTGTGGAGCCTGGTGAAATGAGTCTTTTTTAAAAGCTCATGACCTGGAAGGCTAAAAGTGATTCTTCAACATGAATACCAAAGCATCACAGGTGGGACTGTGAAATAATGGTCCCCAGCATGGATCCCAGGCAGTGGCTTAGAGGGATGAGGTCTTCATCCTCATCTGGGATGTGTCAGTCTTCTTTTGTATAAAGTCAATCCCTGACAAAGTGCCCGAATTCCAAGTCTCTCCCTCACTTTGCAAAAGAAGAAGGGCCTCTCTCTGACTTATCTAAAGTCACTACAGGGCATCAGTTCTCAAATGCCTTGGTCTCAAGATCCCTTTACAAACTTAGAAATTATTGAGAACCAAAGAGGTTTTGTTTATGTGAGTTCTATCTATTGGTAAGTACTGAATTAAAAACTAAAACAAAACTTTTAGAGCATAAAAATACATAAACACATACTCCGTTACCTGATAGAACTAATGACATCATCTCACAACATACAGCCTCTGGAAAATTCTTCTAGATCATTCTATCACATGTTCCTGAGAGCATAAAAGTGGAAAGGACAAATAACATCATTATTGTTAGTGTTATTATTTTTATTATTATGACAAAAATAGTTTTCATCATTAGGACTCCTAAAAGGGCCTCTGAGAGCCTTTCTCTAGGAGTCTCTAGACCACACTTTGAGAATGGCTGCTGTAGTATATTGGCTCAAGTTTAAGACATTTCCAGATCACTACATAGAAAATTCCAAATTTTGTTCAGCAAAGGAGTTGCCCTTCTAGTAAAATTTTATTCTTTATGTCTAAGAATTATACACATTGTTAGAGCACCTGAGTGTCTCAGTCAGGTAAGCATCTAACTCTTGATCTTGGCTTAGGTCTTGATCTCAGGGTCATGTGTTCCCACACTGGGCTCCACGCTGGGCACGGAGCCTACTTAAAAAAAAAAAAGAATTATATGTATTGTCTTGATGAGTTGTGCCCTAATAATAGTTGTGAGGATAATCGATCTAGAAGAAAAAAATTTTTTTTCAATTTCGACATATATATTTATTTTCGTTGCCAAGAAGTATTGTGGGTGATGAATCATGACTTCCAAACCCACATACTTAAGCCATCTGGATAAAATTCTGCAGGGGAAGTAGAAAATCATGATGGAACACTTCTGGCTGCTGAGAGAAAATTGTTTCATTGGGTAATGCTGGGTGTCCTATCCCAGTCATGGGTATACTATGTAGGTGCCTTTAAAGGAATTTTACTTTAAAATGTCAGAGTACCTGAAATTATATTCTTTGCAGCTGTTTAAATTATAAAAAATTTAAGACACAAACCTCAAAATATATGAGCGACTCCATATATTTTTCAAAATTATTTGGGAGGAATACAAGCAGAACATATAAAGACCCCTAAGGTAGGGTATTCAAGGGTCTCCTTTTATAGATGTGGATACTGGGTTTGAGATAAATATTCTTCGGTGAAATAAATATATTTTTTAAAACCATCACACAAACTATTAGCAGTTTCATCTGTCACTCATAAGGGAGTGACCCAAAATGTGAAGTGATGGCTCCTACCTGAAATTTTAGTTTCTTAGCTCTTGGAATTGTCAAGAGAATTGAAGCTATTTAATTAGGATTTCCCTCCATTCTGAGGGAAATACTCCACATCTCATAAAATGAAGATACCTGAAGTATCTGTCCTATTCTGACAGAACATTATTTTAGAGAAGTAAAAAATCACCATAGAATTGTAAGACAGAGATACACAGCTTCTTTTTTTTCTTGGGAGACCCTGTGTAGTGAGAACTCAGGCACCTGGACTAACTTCCATCTGTATGGAAAAGAAGAGAACTCCACCAGCACTGGTTTTTCTGTACACTTCTAACCCTCAAGAGAAGAGCCAACATAAAAGGGATCAGGTTCTTATTTCTTAGAACTTCTCCCAGACATGGTTCTCTGGCCACTTGGCCCAGCCTTGGGCTAGCCTTCCCTTGGCAGCTTATTCCTCCTTGATTGTTCAAATTTTTAATTACTGTTAGTGACAAGCTTTGAATTTTAAAATTATCAGATGGAGAATTTCCTATACTATATTCCTATTCCTCTATCTATATTCTTATTCCTATATCTATATGATATAAGAAAACAAAGTAAGTTTTTTAGGCAAGAAGCAAATGGAGGTCTAATTTCAAGAATTTTTTCTTTCTCTAGTTCATGATGTGAACTCTGTGCCAGAGGACATCTTTGTGTGTAGAGACAGAGAAGTTTCCAGATTCTACTAGATGGTATATATGGCTGTGCTTTAAAAAAACAAAGCAAAACAAAACAAAACAAAAACACCTGTTTTAAATTTTAGAATAGTTTTAGATTTTAGAAATCATGGAGGTAATACAGAGTTTTCCCGTAAACCTCACTCACACGTTCTCCCATTATTAACATCTTACATTAGTGTAATGTATTTGTTATAATTAATGAACCAATTAACATTATTAACTCAAGTCTATATTCAGATTTCCTTAGTTTTTACTTAATACCTTTGTATGGTTCAATGATTTCATCCAGGATTTAGTGGTCTTTTCTCCTTAGGCTCCTCTTGGTTATAACAGTTTCTCAAACTTTCCTTGTTTTTAGTGGTCTTGACAGTTTTGAGGAATACTGGTCAGATTTCTTAGAGAATGTCTCACTTTTTGAACTATCTGATACTTTCCTCCTGATTGGACTTGGGTTGTATGTTTTTGGGAGGAAGATTGCAGAGGGGAAGTGCCATTTTCATTACATCATATCAAGGATACATTCTGTTGACGTGACTTAATGGTGTTGACCTTGGTCATGGTAGTGTTTATCATTTTCTCCACTCTAAAGTTTAAAAAAAATAAAGTTTTGCTTTTATTTCCTTTTCATACTGTCCTCTTCCAGAAGGAAGTCACTTTGTGCATCCCACACTTAAGGGGTTGGGAATTATGGTCCTCCCCCTTGAGGGCAGAGAATTCGCATAAATTATTTGGAACTCTTCTGCATGGGAGACTTGTTTGTTCTTCCCTGTTATTGAATCATTTATTTATCTCAATATAGACTTGTGAATATTTATTTTATACTTTGGTTTACAATCCAAGGCTACTTCATTTATTTTCTTGCTCAAACTCTTCTAGCTTTGGCTGTTAGGAGNGAATATTTATTTTATACTTTGGTTTACAATCCAAGGCTACTTCATTTATTTTCTTGCTCAAACTCTTCTAGCTTTGGCCGTTAGGAGGAGTTCTTTCAGTTGGTTTCTGTATCTCTGTCATTCCCCCATCACTCTGTGTGTGTGTGTGCGCGTGTGTGTGTGTGTGTGTGTGCGTGCGCGCTTGTGCGTACCACATGGTGTTTGTGTTAAATTGTGTTCCAGGCTCCTCTTACNGTGTGTGTGTGTGTGTGTGTGTGTGTGTGTGTGTGTGTGTGTGTGTGTGCGCGCGTGCGCGCTTGTGCGTACCACATGGTGTTTGTGTTAAATTGTGTTCCAGGCTCCTCTTACCTGTTTCCTGCTCAAATCTGAGAATCAGCCATTTCTCCAAGGAGTTCTGGTTCCTTTTATTGGCAAATAGTATCAGAAACCAATATCTGGATTACCTCTCCTCCTTTTTATTTAAAATTAATAAATCAACTAGTTTTTTAATTTCTAGGATGTTTTCAGACCTCTGAAATGATAGAATTTTTCCTCATTGAGCACTAGTGTCTTCTCAAGTAATAATGTCTTGTGTTTATGTAATAATTCTTTATGAACTAATTTTTACTTTTTTCAAAAATTTTTAAAGTTATTTATTTATTTGAGAGAGAGAGAGAGAGCAGGAGCAGGGGGAAGGAGGGGAAGGAGAGGGAGAAGCAGGCACCCTGTTCAGCAGGGACCCTGATGCAGGGCTTGATACCAGGACCTGAGATCATGACCTGAACGTAAGACAGACACTTAACCAACTGAGCCACCCAGGTGCCCCTAATTTTTACATTTAAAAAAGGACTTATTATGACAGACCACTTGAAAGTAAGCACTGCGACTTTTATCCTGCTATGTCTGGTCTCCTAAAATGTCATTAGTGTGTGATGTCATATGTACTGTGTGGCTGAGCAGCACAGGATTGTTCAGGTGAGCCTCAGCTAGCACTCTTCTTGACATTGGGGCCAGTGATTTCCATACCTCCTTGCAGAAATCTAAGTCTAAATATTACTGCTTCTGTTACCTTAACATCTCACCATCCGGGAAAAATAAAGCACTTAAATGAAGAACAGCTGCCTCTTAGACCCACGGTTGACTTGTTCCTGGTAGCTAGACTTTAATCCCAGGTTTATGTTTCAGCCACCAGCATAGTTTTAAAATTAACTTTTGCATTTATGGCCTGAAACAATGAACCAGAAAGTAAAAGAATGCTAAGACAACCTCAGGATCCTGGTGAGCTACAGCCTGTTTCTCTTTGAGCCCGGTCTCACGAGTCCCCTTCCATTCCAGGTCTTACGGAGACAGCAGTCTTCAGTTGTGAGGCCCACAATGACAAAGGGCTGACCGTGTCCAAGGGCGTGCAGATCAACATCAAAGGTAAGCACCATGGCCAAGTCCCTTGAGCATGTTCCGGGAGCTGGTCGGGAAGCAGCAGGAGCTCTGCACCCACCTACCTTGGTTAGAGCCCTGTCTTCCCCAGTGACTTTCTTTGTGACCTTGGACAAGTCACTTAACCTCTCTGGCTTCAGTATAAAATAGGGATGATTACAGAATTTACATATTTTTAAGGTTCAAGTGAGATAATGCAAGTAAAAGCACTCAAAACAGCACTTAATGCCTGGTGCATAAGTCTTTGATAAATATTAGCTCGGTTAGTTCTGCTTAGTCTAAGCAAACAGGCTGAGATGTCTGTCCTCGATCTTCTTAGCTCCTGTTTTCACCTTTCCCACTCCCACCCTGAATTAGTCCCTATCACCCCTTGAAGAGCCCCCAGGGGTGGGGGCGGCTTAGGGCATTGTTTGAAGGAATGGGCTCTGTCCTTCCCGGGCAGCTGGGGCTGAAGCAAGTCTCTCCTGAGAGGAGAGGAGAAAAAGGAGCCGAGAGCCAGGCGCCCCTGTGCCTCTTCCTCCAAATGTCCTTGTTGCCTCTGAGCTAGGATATAACAATGGGAGACCTGTCTTTGAAGGTCCCCGTGCTACTGGAGACATTCCGACCCAGTTGCCTCTTCCTCCTCCCTCTGTGGGATCAAAGTTATTTACCTGAAACTTGAAAGTAAATACTGTCATTTTAACCCTTTCCAAATCATCTTTCTTACCTTCTATCATAGAAACTCAAGCAAATTTTTTGTTTTAGTATTTGTTCTTTTTTTAAAAAATATTTATTTATTTATTTGAGAGACTGAGAGAGCATGAGCAGGGGAAGGGGGAGCCAGAGGGAGAAGGAGAAGCAAACTTCACACTGAGCAGAGAGCCCAACTTGATCCCAGGACCCCAAGATCATGATCTGAGCCAAAGGCAAATTCTTGACCAACTGAGCCACCCAAGTGCACCTATTTGTTCTTACTTTAAATATCGAGAAGCAAATATTGATTCCATATTTCTTTTGGTCTCGATCTTGAGGAAACAACACAAGGAGAAAGCAGAATGTGTTTACTAATGAGTTAAAAGTTAGGTAATATACGGCAGGGGACTCAATGTTACAAAAGAAGTTATACTTTAAAAAGATGCTTATGGGGGCACCTGGGTGACTCAGTTCATTAACATCCAGCTGGATCTCAGCTCTCTTGATCTCAGGGTTGTGAGTTCAAGCCCTATATTGGGCTCCACGCTGGGCATGGAACCAACTTTTAAAAAGTAAATAAATAAAATAAAAAATAAAAAGATGCTGATGTTTCTTTTTGGCAAATCAACTAGATGAAGGTGAGGGGGCATTTTCTAAAAGTTCATTGGAAGAAAAAAAAAGGAGCAAACTGAAACATACTCCGGGAGGAACTGTATAACTTCCTTCCTCATTATGAGTCTCATTATTACAATTTTCAAAAGCAATGTTGGGAATTTCAGGAATTCATGGGTAGGCATAAATTGATAAAGACTATTTTCATAAAATAAATACCTTAAAATTTAAACATTTATAAAACAAGAGACACTTTTTTAAAATGTTATGTTTCACACAGCGCTTAGCGCTTTTTTTTTAATCAGTCCTCTTTTAAAAACGTATGTGTTTGGTCTTCATTTATTTAAACATTTATGTCAAAGCAACCAAGACTCCCCTCCTCTAATCTGTTATTAAGTACAAGATATGTGGCCAAATTATGATCTGGAAAGGCAGACATTTTAGGACAATTCTACGAGTGATCTATTTAGGGAAGTGAGTTGAACAAAATGCTGATTCTTTGCCACTCACCAAGCCACGTGTCTACTAGTAAACAGAAGCTCCTGAATGTGGTGCCCAGCACACTTCCCATGGTCCAGCTCTCCCTCCCCCGATCTTCTGCCCACCCTGTCACTACTGTACCTCCAGCACCCCTCCCCCAGCCCTCCTGCATGTGTTACCCTTTTAATCTTCCCCGCAGCCCCATGGTGCAGGGCTGTCACCATCCCCACTAATAGAAGAAAGAATGGAGTTTAGAAAGGATATTTAACCATGGCCCAGGCCACACAGCCGGCCAGGCAGTAACCAGACTCCCCAGTCCCTGCTGGTGCTCACACTAATGTGCTTGCTGCCTCTTGCCACCAGCCTCCAGTGTCCTACTGAGGGGCACGCGAGCCAGGCTCAGACAGACCTGAGTTCAAGTCCCCGCTCTGCTGCTTACAAGCTCTGTGATTTTCAGCACATTTTTACCTTCTCTGATTCTCAGTATCCTCGTCCATAAATGAGGATCGTGAGATCACTTCTCTTGCAGGGTTTTAGTGATGACGAAACAAAGTGAAGTCCATATGGGCTGACCCATCGTAAGCATGTGAAAATAACAGTCATCATTTTTGCTTATAAATGTGATTATGGCTATTATTTGAGGATTAAAATTAGCCTAAAATAAGATCCCCAAATTTCAGATCCTTCTTAGATTCGAATTAAGATACGTAGCCACGTCCCACACACGGCCAGGGTCATTGTACCCTTTATGCCTCCAGGCCCAGCACTTACAGTTGGCTCTTTAGCCAATTGATTTCTCACCTGTTTCCTTGACTGGAAGGCTTCTCCCCACTCTGCCACACACCCACACTCGTGCTCCGTAGCACACTTCTCTTCTCGGCACAGGGCTCTCTCATCGTCAGGTAGTGTGGGTCTCCACTTCTCGACCAAGAGCTGCACAAGAGTAGGGCCGTGGCTCTTGGGGGCGGGGGGATATAGAGCTCCAGCACCAGCAACGTGCCTGCACGCAGTAGGGCAGTGACCACGAGCTCAGTAAAGGAAACAGACATCTCTTCATCCTTTTCCAGCTGAGATCTCACTTCATCAGCAGGCAGAAAAGCAGGTCTGTGCTCCACTCCTCTGGCCCAGGCAGCACTGTCCTATCACCGGAAGACCTGTCTATAAGCTAATATGCTTAGTCTCAGGCCTAATGTGGCTTCTTTTTCAAACTTGGGTCAAATTTTCCTAATTGTAAGAAATGGAAACAGGCTTGATACTGTGTTTGCTTGGAAGCTGTGGCCACCTGTGGTTTATAACTGTATTTGTGTGTGTGTCTTTGTTTCTGTGTAGCGATTCCCTCCCCACCAACTGAAGTCAGTGTCTACAATAGCACCGCGCACAGTGTGCTGATCTCCTGGGTCCTGGGTTTTGATGGATACTCCCCGTTCAGGAATTGCAGCGTTCAGGTAAACCAGCAGGATGAAGAGAGAAGTGGCTCTTTGGTGCTCTGAGGATGAGTGCCAAGGCCTTCAACACCTCTGTTCAGAAGTCCATGGACCTTCTGCCCCCACCCCCACCCACCCCCCAGCTCAGTGTCCATTGCACATGCCCCATTTTATGGTGTTCTGCCCCTGGGATGCTGCTTCCTTTCTGCTCGTGGTCCAGGGCCCACCCAGAAGGGAAACAGGTTTCCAGGACAGAACATCATGATACCAGGGAGAATTAATTTTAAAGGTATAAAAACACATCCCTAAATTAGGACTGCCTTGTGATCAGGAGTTCCGGGAGGCCAAGTACTCCTCAACCTGGCTCCTCCTGGGCTAGTGACCGTGAAGGACAGGCAAACAGGAGATGGGTCATTTTTGCTATCAAATGTAGTATCTTGGCCTCTGGCTCCCAGGACAACCTGGGCATTACAGGCCTTGCAAAGTCTTTCCCCTTTTTTAACCACTTCCCAAAATTGGTATGAAAGAATGCTAAAAGAAATACAGGCTGGCCATCCTAAAATGGTAACTTGCCATGATGTAGGCTCTGCTTTGAGTGTTAATTTCATCAAAATGGAAAGGGTAGCAGTAACACTACCATTTACTGAGTGCTCACAATGACCAGGGACTTTGCAGCATTATCTTACTTAGAGCCCACACCAGCACTGCAGGCTCTGAATGCTCACAGAGCCCGTGAGTGGCAAAACCAGAATTCAAACCCAGAAAGTTCTGATGCCAAAATCAGTGCTCAGAACCATCTCTTCTTCCATGTCTCAGAAGAGACATCTTTCTAGGAGAAGGTAGTTGAACATGTGTGGATTATTCACTGAAAACATGAAAGTATTCTGCCCCGTATGTTGTCACACAGTAGGGTCAGAAATTGTTCTTAGTTTCATAAATGTCTGGTCTTAACTAGCTGAAAACATTAACCTGACACCTGCCATTCATGCTAGCTCAACTTGAAGCAGTGACTTCTAAAGAATTTTATATGTTGACAACCAGATGTTTTTAATACCAAACAGAATTAGTTTCTCTGTTTTTATTGCCTCCCACTCTTGTCTAACAGCTGTTTCTTCTCTGGAAAGTGAAAACATTCTATTATCCCCAAAATAGCCTCCACCCTCACCCCACCAACTCTAGCTTTGCTTAATTCTTGCCCAAGTTTATTTGTAAACCTCCTAAGGGCTGGTAAGTGTTAGGAATTATTGTGTCTATAAATTCCTCACCAGGGATATCCTTTTTTTCTGGGCAGCTTTTTCTGAGACTTTTTTTTTTTAAGATTTTATTTATTTATTTGACAGAGAGAGATACAGCGAAAGAGGAAACACCAGCACGGGGAGTGGGAGAGGGAGAAGCAGGCTTTCCCACAGAGCAGGGAGCCCAATGTGGGGCTCGATTCCAGGACCCTGGGATCATGACCTGAGCCGAAGGCAGATGCTTAATGACTGAGCCACCCAGGCGCCCCTCTGAGACATATTTCACAGACCATAATACTCATTCATTTAAAGTGTATAATGTCGGGGCGCCTGGCTGGCTCAGTCATAAGAGCATGCAATCTTGATCTTGGGGTCGTGAGTTTGACCCCATGTTGGGTGTAGAGATTACGTAAATAAACTCTTAAAAATAAAGTGTATAATGTTCTTTGGTGTGTTCACAGAGGTATGCAACCATCACCATTGTCTAATTGTGTCTATATTCATAAAAGCTATTGGTCTGTAGTTTTCTTGTGTTAGCTTTTTCTGGTTTTGGTATCAGGGTGATCCTAGTCTTATAGAATCAGTTGGGAGGTGTTCCCTCAACTTCTGTTTCTTGGAAGGGTTTATGGAAGATTGATGTGAAGTCTTTAAATATTTGGTTGAAATCACCAGTGAAGCTGTCTGGTCCTACGGTTCTCTTTGTGGAGTTTTTTGAATACTATCTCAATCTTTTTACTTGGTACACATCTACTTAGATTTTCTATTTCTTCTTGAGTCAGTTTTGGTAGTCTGTGTGTTTCTAGGAGTGTGTCCATTTCCTCTGGGCTATCTAATTTGTTGGTGTACAATTGCTTATACTGTTCCATTATAAGCTTTTTTTTTTCTTTGAGGTTGGTAGTAATGTCCCCTCTTTCATTCATGATTTTTATATGAGTCTTCCCATTCTTTCTTCTGTTTGCTTTGTTTACTTAGTTTGCTCTTTTTTTTTTTTTAAGTTTCTTAAAGTAGAAGGCTAGGTAATTTATGAAATTTCTTCTTCTTTAATATAAGCATTTATACTATACATTTCTTTCTAAGCACTGTGTTAGCTGCATCACATACGTTTTGGTATTTGGGGCTTTTTTTCCCCCGTTCATCTCCAGTTTTTTTGTTATTTTCCTTGTGATTTCTTTTTTTTTCCTATTGGTTATTCAGGAGTGTGTTTAATTTTTACATACTTGTGAATTTCTCTAATTTTCTTCTTTTGCTTATTTCTAATGTTATTCCATCGTGTTTGGATATTGTGTTAATCTGATTTTCAGTCTTTTAAACTTACTACAGTTTGTTTTATGGCCTAGCATTTGTTCTGCCCCGGAGAATGTTTCATGTGCAGGGAAGGTATATTTGGCTGTGTTTGGGTAGAATGTTTTATATGTCTGGTAGATCTAGTTGGTTTATAGTCTCGTTCCCTTCTTCTGTTTCCTGGTTGATATTCTGCCGAGTGGTTTTATCTGTTAAGAAAAGTAGGGAATTTGGGTCTCAACTGTTGTTTTTGAATTGTTTTAATCCCTTCAGTCCCGTCAGGTTTTGCTTCATGTATTACAGGGCTCTGTTGTTAAGAACATCCAGGGCCTATTTCCCTATATAGATATCGATATCTAGATATCTAGATATGGACCAGCCCTTTTCAAAACTGCTGCTGAGCTGTATAAAGAGTCCAAGAAGACATGAGGTTTCTGCCCATGAGTATGGTGGCCTCTGGGGAGACGTTGAGGACAAGTTCTGCCTGCACCTTGAGAGAGTAGGTCTCAGGGTGGAGATGAGGTAGACTAGGGTGGTAGGAAGGTCTGAGAACATCAGGTCACCCCAGAAGGTAGAAGATGATCCCACACAAACGTCACCTGGTTCCTCTCTTTTTGCCTCGGCTCTGGGCAGCCGTGGCATGAGTGAAAATCATCCAGGGACCGCCAGATTACAGGCCTCCCTTGCCCACCTTGGGCCCTGGGCCAGACATGGTTATTCTGTCTTTGCCCCACCAGCCTTCCTTCACCCATAAGAATACAGTTATTTTATGAGTTAAATTATAGGAGTGATGTTGTTGTGACATATTTGTACATGTAATTATTTGTTGTTTATCTGAAATTCAAGTATAATTGGCTATCGTGTTTTCTTTGACCTGTCCAGCAGGGTTAGTCGGGACTGACTCCAGAAGTTAGACTTTTATATTCTTCAGATTAACAATGTATTCCCACTTCCGAAGGAACTAAGCATAGTTTCATAGCACATCCCCAGTCCCTTACAATTTTAAACTCTGACTTGGTAACAAATGAATGTTTTGGACAAGATTCAGATCCACGCACTAGCAGGACACACCCTCTCACTTCCTTTGGTCCTGATGTTAGTTCCTTTCTGCACCCATTTTTGGGCTGCATACTCCATTTCTATTTTTAACTCTCCCACGTACTTCTTGCTCTTTCATGCCCTCTTTTCCCTTAGGACCCAGTAAGAAGGACTGTTATAGAAACCCTGTCTTCTTCCAGCAGTGCGTTCTCGAAGAGCGTCCCTGTGCCTGGAAATGCTCCACACATTGCTCCGGAAATGGGGCAGGGGTGGAGAGCCAAAGGTTTCCTCCACCTTAGTTTCTGGGGTTGGTCACCAGGAAGTAGGTGCATACTCTAAAGTGAAGAAACAAAAAGTAAGTTCTGCCAACAGCCACCATCAAGATAAGTGTGTAACTCTTTGTTTCTCCTCTGGTGGTTCCTCAGGCCAACTGGTACTTTTGTCACCCAGTGGAGTCTGCGAGTCTGAGTCAGAGGAGAGACTTGGCCCCCACGCCAACCTCGTGGTATCTGCTAGGGAATTGAGAATTCCGAAATGTGATTTGTGGCCCCTTGGCCTAAATTTCAACACATATATCCTGAAATAACAGCTTTGTGTATCCACACCCCATGACTACAAGCCCATTATTATTAGGAATACGTAAGGGTTTAAGATTTTTTTTTCCCCCAGGTCGTTTTGGTTACCTGTGTTTTATTCAATATCATTTTCTCCTTTCTGATTTTATAAGTACTACATATTGTAGAAATTTTGAAAAACATGTAGTAGGGGAAAAAAAAGCATTCTTCCTTATTCCCATTCCCAGACAGGAAGTATTCTTAAGGAAAAAGGTAGAAATTTGGCCTAGACTTTTGCTTATGTGTACAGAGGACATCCAGAGAGGGATGTGGGGAGACTGGTAGAGCTTTCGGAGGGAAAGATGAAGGGAAAGAACTCAGAGGAAAGAGCTGAGATGTTTTAATGAGATTTGGAGAAAAATTTGTTGAGTGAGGTGCAAATGACTCTTCCCTGTATCTTCCCATTAAATAATGTCAGAAAATGCACATTCTCTGCATATGCTTTTGGACTTGAATTTATATTGGGGTAGGAGTAGGGGTTAAAAAAAAAAAGACATGTAAGAATTTACCTTGAGGCCAGAGCAGAGTTTATCAGGTTACATGATGAAAAGAAATACAGAATAAATCAGAAATCCTGTATCCCATCCCCTAAAGTAGGATTTGGGACATGTTCTCTGTAAAGGGCCAGATAGTAAATATTTTAGGTTTTGTCCCCACACAGGAAGTCGGTTGTCTTTAGAGCATGTCCTGTGAAACAGCTGGAAGAAGAAATCAAGAACTGAGGTGGTTCTGAGAAAGGACTACTTCATCTTATTTCCTATTATAATATAAATTACCATCATTATAATATATAAAGGTCATCATTTGCTCTGTTACCTGCCACAGTGAGAACGCTTGTTTTAAGTGTTTTGCGCGGGTCCTTGGGGCTGCTGCAGGAGCATGACTAACACACAGTAATGCTGGTGGGGAAATTAATGTGTGGCCCGGAAGGAAGCAGGTACTTCCCCTCAGGAAGGGCCACGTGCACCGAATACAGGAGTGCTCTGGGTTTCGCATTCCCACCACCTTGCTAATGCCTGGTCCACATTTTTACTCCTCACTTAGGTCAAGGAAGTTGATCCGCTGAGTAATGGGTCGGTCATGATTTTTAACACCTCGGCTTCACCACATCTGTATCAAATCGAGCAGCTGCGAGCTCTGGCTAATTACAGCGTTGGTGTATCCTGCATGAATGAAATTGGCTGGTCTGCAGTGAGCCCTTGGATTCTGGCCAGCACGACTGAAGGAGGTAATTCCTGGAGTTCAGAATAAATATTGCCCCTAATGGCATGTGATTAAACAAGTCCTTCTTGGTGGCCTGATTTAGAGTTTCAACTTTGCTTTGTTTGGTCTTTATCTCTGGACCATTTTATTTTATTGTGGTAGCCACTGAAAATGGGAAAGAAGATATTTCCTTCTATTTAGTGACAAAACTTACACTTACTATGAACAGATAATATGTTCTTTTACATAGGAAGATAATCACAACACACTTTACAGCATGTATTATTTTAAATTAAAATATAATAATATAAAAATTATTCATTGTAACATCAAAGTTAGGAAATAATGAACGTGAAGGTGGTTAATGTTTACCAAACACCACGTGCCCGGCCCCACATTAAGTGCGGTGCGCGGATTATTTTATTAGCTCCTCAGAGAAGTCCGATGAAGTAGGTTCTCTCTATACTGTCTTGCTCAGAGCAAATTTTATTTGTATCTTTAAACTTTAAAGAATTTTCCATTGTGCTGTTTTGATTTCTGAGATTTTTGTTATTGTCTGTGAATATTGTACTCCCATTAAATTCAAATCCACAGTTTCTGTTCTTTCCCAATTTAGAGCTCTAGATTCCTAGAACATCTTTCCTGCCCTTAACTCTGGCCTCATCTAGTCAGTCAGTGCTCTAGTCTTAATCGAGATTGGGGAGGAGGGCAGACAGGTCGGGATCAGAAATCTTTAGGGCATAAGGCTTGCACAAAATGACACTCTAGTGCCAAAATTGTAAAATGTCTTCTCTCAAATGATAAAAGCCTTTGAGAACAGTTTTTTATATGCTGTGTTTCATTTTCATTCTGTTCAAAAATACTTTTCTTTGTTCAAAATCTCTTCTTCTTTGACCCATTAGTTATTTAGCTATGTAATTTAGTTTCCAAATATTTTGGGGTTTTCCATAAATCTTTGTATTCCTGATTTCTGATTTCACTCTACTGGTGCCCAAGAACATAATCTGTGTCACTTGAATACTTTTAAATATATTGAGATTCATTTTATGGCCCAGAACACATCTTTCCTGATAAATGTTTGGTGTGCGCTTAGAGAGAATTATGTATTCTGCTCTTATCATATGGAGTATTCTAAAAATGTCAACTTGGTTGAATTGGTTGATAGTGTTTTTCAAATTATATTCTTACTGCTTTTCTGCCTATTTCTATCAATTATTTATTTAGAAAGAGACATTGAAATCCGCAGTTATAATTTTGGGTTTATCCATTTCTTTTTGATGCTCTAGCCGGTTTTGCTTCAAACATTCTGAAGCTCTCTTATTTTATGCCTCGATGTTTAATATTACTATGCTCTCCTAATAATTGGCCACCTTCTCATTATGAGATTGCTTCCTTTATCTTTGGTAGTATTATTTTCTGTAAGATCTACTTTGATATTAATATAAGCCATTTTCACTTTCTTTTGACTGTGTGATATATCTTTGATTCCTCCTTATTTTTAACTTCTTCGTATCTTTCTATGTAATGGGCAGTGATCTAAGTGTTTTTGGTTTGGACACCCCTAGGTGTCAATATTTATTTTCTTGCCTCTGGTACCGCTCACTTTCTCTAGCAAAGAAGTCCCCTGTTTCCCGCCTTAGGACTGTAAACATGGCTGCCGATGCTCTAGGAGGCGGGTAAGGAGGAGTGAGGCAGAGTCCTCCTTGTTCAGTGTACAAACTTCCACTTATTTCCCCAGTTGTCTGTCTGGCCTCTCATTTTGCCTTCATTCTGCCAGTGCCCCAAGACCAAAGGCTTTGCAATTTGGAGACTAAAGTGGCACCCTGGCTCCAGGAGGATTTGGAGGAAGTACCTGACGGGTGTGTGGGAATAAGTTAGAGGAATCTTGAGGACTAGCTACTTCCTAGTCAAACTTTAAATCTTCCAGTACCTGGGCCCACCGTTCTGAACCTCTCCGTGTCCTTTGGGGAGAACAGGCTTGCTGAATTACTTATACTTCTGTGTCTCTTTCAGCTTTCAAGTATATGTTGACATATCTTTTCCACTGTTGACTCTGCTGTACCTCATGAGTTTATACTGTTTTAAATTCCTTACTGTCATCACAGAGAGGTTTCATGAGGAGCAGACATAAAGACGTGTTGAGGGGCGCCTGGGTGGCTCTGCTGGTTCGGTGACTGCTTTCGGTTCAGGTCACGATCCCAGAGCCCTGGGAGCGAGTCCTGTGTCAGGCCCCCTCTGCTCTGTGGGGTGCCTGCTTCTCCCTCTTCCTGTTATTCCACCTGCTTGTGCTCTTTCTCTCTGTCAAATAAATAAATAATCTTAAAAAAAAAAAGACATGTTGAGTTGGCCATGTTTATCCATAAATTCTACAACCGATTTGAAACTCTGTGACTCAGTTCATAATAGTTCATAATATAGCTTTAGCTGTGTGACATTTCCTAAGCAGAAATGAAGGTTAGAGTAACCTTTTGTTTTCTTCTTAGGCATATCAAAAATGTATAACTTAATCTCCCCTACATACAACTATAGGCAATGGTTTGGTATATATTATTATAATTGTTTTTATCCTTTCTGTATATAAAGCATTTTTTAAATTTCTAAAATGGATTATTCTTAAATACCTTTTTGCAATTTGATTTTTCCCTCCATTAGATATTTTTTCATATACACACACCTGATCTACCTAATTCTTTTCAGTGGCTGGGTAGTAAGTATCCCATGGGAAAATGTATCAAGATTTATTTCATCACAATTATTGACTGAGCATTACATTTATTCCTTTTTATCATTATTATGCTTCAGTAAATGTAATACTACCTACAGGAGACTTTTTTAGATTAAATTCCTGGAAATAAAATACGTAGTCAAAGAGCATATTATTTTCAGATTTTTTTTTTAAGATTATTTATTTATTTGAGAGAGAGTGAGTACAAGGAGGGGGAGAGGCAGAGGAAGAGGGAGGGAGAGGAAGAGAATCACAAGCCGACTCTGCACTGAGCACGGAGCCCCATGCAGGGCTTGATCTCACAACCCTGAGATCGTGACCTGAGCAGAAACCAAGAGAGTCAGACACTTAACCAAGTGAGTCAGCCAGGTGCCCCCATATTATTTTCAGTTTTAATAGATAAAAGTCAAGTTCCTTTTTCCCAAAGAGTAATCTGTTAATGACCTTGACCTGTTTCCCAAATTATTTTGTACATATGTATAATACATACATACATTTTTTTCAAAGTGCTATAACTTTTATTCTTGTATCCTCGTGAGAGATAACAGATAAGTGGGTATGTGACTTAAGCAGAACTTACTATTAACCAGAAAGTGAAAAACAGAGTTAAATTTAACATTTTGACATCCAGGAATTACCATTTGATTCTCTGGTCTTCAATAATGAGATGTCTTACGTATATATGTATATATACATTTTTTAAAGTTTTTGACTGATTTACTCAGTTCAGACCATCAGTAACCTGTCTTTGGACTTTAAAGTGGTGGCCCGCTCCTGAGCTCTGCAGTGTTCCCTGCCTTGTACATCTCACATAACACAGAACTGATCTCCACTCCATCTGGTTGACTTTCCACCCCACAGGTTACTGTTGGAGAACCGTGTTCAAGTTGTGTCTGCTTTGCTTCCTCAGGAGGAGTCCATGAGCACCACCTACCACCACCTTCCCTGCCTTTCCTTGTCTTTGTGATGTTAGTTTGGAAAGTGCTTAGTTTTTAAAAACTTGCATAGTATTTCAGGGGCATCTGGGTGGTACAGTTGGTTAAGCGGTTGACTGCAGGCTTCAGTTCAGGTCATGATCTCAGGGTCCTGGGATCCAGCCTCTAGTTGGGCTCCACACTCAGTGCTGAATCTGCTTTAGAATTTTCTCCCTCCCTCTGCCCTTCCCCCCACTTGCTCTCACGTGCTTTCTTTCTCTCTCTAAAATAAATAAATAGGTCTTTAGAAAATAATAAAACTCATGTAGTATTTCAATGCTCCTTAATTGAAAAGAGGGTGAAAATCTGCTATTAATCTCGGTCTCATTTGAATGCTTTCCATAGAACATTCGAAAACTAAACATTTGGAAACTAAGAAGAGAATGTTCCTCTATGTCCTTTTCTCTGTGGTTCCTCATCATTCTCTCTTCTTTCTTTTATAGCCCCCTCAGAAGCACCTTCAAATGTCACTGTGTTTCTGAATGAATCTAGTCATAAGGTGGACGTCAGGTGGATCAAGCCTCCAATTAAGCGGCAGGATGGGGAACTGCTGGGCTACCGGATCTCTCACGTGTGGCAGAGTGTGGACACTTCCGTAAGTCTGGACTCTGAAGGAGTTCACTTGTCTCCTTAGATTTGCTCATTTAATCATCTCGTAGAAGCTTTCCTTTCGTTGTGAGACCAGGAATTACCTAATGAGGCACCTTTCACTGAATAGTTACCAAATTCCAGGGAATCTCTGGGGCTTTTCTCATGCACTCACTCATCCATTCGTTTATGTATTCAGTAAATATGTGTAGGACCCATCTCTGTTATCACCTGATTCGTGTCTTATGGGAACTCGGGCTCTTGTAGGAAGATAGATGAAAAGCACCCAGATAACCATAGCAGAAGATCAAGAAGCTGTATGGCTTAGTTGTCCGGCCATTCATAGCCCCTTAGAAATTCCAGAGGATGCTTCTTTGAAGAAGATTGTCAGGGAAGAGCCCCAGCCTCACAGAGAATGGCCAGGGGTAACCAGACTCCAGAGGACAGGGTTAAGTCAGCAACAGGCTGCCTTAATGCAGCTTCACAGAAGTAGGGACAATGCCAGCGTGTGGGCGGGTAGGCAGCTCCCAGATGGGCCCCCTTCCCCCTCCCACTTGGGAAAGGAAGAGAATTGAGGTGACACTGACTTCTTGGTGACACGGAGTGTCCTTGGAAAGGCAGAAGCACTGACTCCATCATCAGGACCATCTCTTTACCACCATTATGCAAAGCCGACTTTTTTTTTTTAAGATTTTATTTATTAATTTGACACAGAGCCAGATCACAAGTAGGCGGAAAGGCAGGCAGAGAGAGAGGAGGAAGCAGGCTCCCTGCTGAGCAGGGAGCCCGATGTGGGGCTCGATGTGGGGCTCAATCCCAGGACCCTGAGATCATGACCTGAGCTGAAGGCAGAGGCTTTAACCCACCAAGCCACCCAGGCGCCCCGCAAAGCCGACTTTTGCCTGATCATCCTGGCCCTGGGGATACACCAGATTTTAGCATCCTTGTGGCATTTGTGTGGGACATCTCGTGAAAGTAGTACAGCTACTCAGCAGGAGAGAGGGACAGAGTCAACCACTGCCCCCACGCATGATGTCCAAGCCTTGTGGCAGTCATTTTCCACCTCACGTCATCCAGCTTTTACCGAAACTGCTCTTTTCCCAAAGGACATTTGGGATTTCTCCTCCTCCTTCTCCTCCTCCTCCACCTCCTCCTCCTCC
>LNAC01000033.1:1313868-1355808 GCA_002007465.1 Ailurus styani | reverse complement strand
TTTAAAAAAAAAAAAAACAAAAAAAAAAAAACAAAGGGGAAAGTATTATATAAGCACTCAGGTCTGGTTTTTTTTCCCCCCCAAATCATTTTCCCCTATGTTTTCATGGCGCGTGTTGCATGGCAGTGGTTATAAAACAAAATAAGTAAAAGTGAAACCAGATTTTTGAAAATTGAGAAAATTGTGTATGTATCACACTGGACTAAATAAATAAATAAATAAATAAAACAAAACAGTGCCCATGGCCTCCTCAATGTAGATCTTAGCCAGAACTCTTATAACTGCAAGGAACAAGAGCCCATTCATGATGGCTCAAGGGATGTTGTCAGGCGGTCAGTGTCAAGGTGCAGTGTGCCTCTTGGGTGTTAGGCTGTAGTGGTTCTGAGGGCGGGGGTCTCGAGGGGCCAGCCTGGCTCTTGCCATCTGGCTGCTTCTGCTACATGCTCCTCTCGTCCAGAGGCTTCTTCACTGACCATTCTAAGTGCCATGACCTCACAGCCTTAGTCTACCCAGGCCCCGAGGCCTGAGGTTGCTGCCAGCCCCTTCTGAGTCCGTGCCCACCTTTTGGTTCCGTTAACCATGGCCTGAGTGAGGAAGGGAAGCAGAGAAAACATAGCTGCTGCTTCCTGGGATGTGGGTAGGACGACTTCCCTCAGAGGAACTGTGGGCAAGCAGGCGACGTGCCCCTGGCGCCTCAGTGTTTCATTCCCCTTCCTTCCTTTTCTCTCCCCAGAAAGAGCTGTCTGAAGAAGTTGGCCAGAATGGCAGCCGTGCTCAGATTTCTGTTCAAGTCCACAACGCCACGTGCACAGTGAGGATTGCCGCCATCACCAAGGGGGGAGTTGGGCCTTTCAGTGACCCAGTGAAAATGTTCATCCCTGCACACGGTGAGAGCCAGGTTCCTTGTCGGCTGATAGACGGTGTCAGCCCCGGCGCTGCACAGGTGGCGAGAGACCCATGGGATGGCCATCTGGTTTAAGGATGAAACACAAAGACTGAAGGAAATGTTGGCCATGATAAAAATAGTTTTATTATATAAAGATATGCTAACACACTTCAGAGCACTGATACCTGTGAATCCTCCCACTACCCTTACTACTGATGGTGGCACTAAGTTACGAGGAAGATGAGTCCTTTTGGAATACCAAATTTGACTTGACCTATTGAATTTAGTTTCAGTGATGTCATTGGACAGGCAGTATGGCCAATCCTTAGCTCTTTATAAGGGGCACAGTTTGTTTATGGGCTAGTGTTTGTTTTCTGTATTTTAAGCAGTATGGTTATTACTCACTGAAGCCTTGCTGACATGCTTCCTGATTGATCGGTACAGAACACAATACAGCGTTACCCCCAGAAGCTGTCCTTAAACGGCATGGGGCTCGCCAAGCTAAATGCTCAGCCTGTGTGCTGTCTTCTGGGTGTTGTTGGAGTGTCCTTTGGCAAGCTGCCTCTGTGATGCCCCCATGTGGCCCCGGATGCTTCCATAGACCAGGGAAGCCCCCTTTGTTCTGACTCACTCCTCTGGGTCACTTGATATTAAACTGCTTTCATAAACTCCATATACAGGCATCTCCTTCAGTGTGATTTTTGCATTCACAAATTGGGTCTTTGTACCTGCAGCAGACAGGACCTGTGTGTGGACCACTGAGTTCCTGTTTGTGTGTTCTTGTGACCCTCAAACATGCTGAAAGGGGGCCATTTTACAGTTCCTGCAGCCCATGGGCTCTACACCTAGGAAACATTAGTAAAGGTGATGGCAAGCAAGGTGTGTCTCCCCGGTAGAAATTCAGAGACAATGAAATTCTGATTCTAAGGGCATAGGTTAAAAAAAAAAAATCAGAGCTTAAGAAGACAGAGCTTTCATCTTCATACATGGGAAACTCTCCAACATTTTATAAAGCTGTGCTCTTCTGACAATCCTCGCTTTACACAATTCCAACATGCATACATTTCAGCTACCACAGTTGGGTTAAATCACACCAGTTCCCCAATGACATGGTCCAAACTTGAGTTACCAAAATGTAGTATCTGTGAGTAATTGCACGAAGCGTACACTTCGCCACCGGCTGTCCCGTCCGCAAACCCGTACGTAAATAACAGATGTGCATCGTGATTGTGACCAGTCTTGTCACTTGTCTCTACGTCTCTCAGTGGTTGTACGCTGTACTTCCATGATTCAAATCACATGCACCTAGGAAAACACTTGACACTTGATAAAAATAAGTCCTTGAAAGAGGGAGTCAGTGAACAAGACCAAGTGTGGCAAAGAAAGGAAGGGTGTCAGTGTTGAAGTGAAACTGGAATTGAACGTGGAGTATGGAAGACACAGCTGGCTGTGGGAGTGCAGACACATTCCCGGGTGATCCGCGGCCAGGAGATGCGGCGAAGGTGACTTTATGACGTAAGCGTAGTGGCCTCACCAAAGAGGAAGACGACCCCCAGGAAGTTATGCCAGCCAAAATCTTCATATAAAGGAATACTCAGAGATAGTTCACAGCTTTGAAAACACAAAGGGTAAAATGTAGGGGAACAAATCCAAACCCAGAAAGAAGGATGAAAATTCTTCAGGGCACAGAAAATATATTCTTGCCATATCATAAGTTATGTGACCAGAAGAAGACAGGTACTATTCAAACTACTCTTGGTAAGCTTTTTTACAAAGAAATGCAGTCTTTTTTTAATTCTCAATATAATTAAATGATAGCAGATCAGATAAATAAGGGTTTTACCATTGTTTTCAATACTATATACCTTCATAACGGACGTGAAGAGCGTCACCCATTAGTTATTAAGTTTGCTGTGCATGGGGGCGCCTGGGTGGCTTGGTCGTTAAGCATCTGCCTTCAACTCAGGTCATGATCCCAGGGTCCTGGGATCGAGCCCCGCATTGGGCTTCCTGCCTGGCGGGAAGCCTGCTTCTCCCTCTTCTACTTCCCCAGCTTGTGTTCCCTCTCTCTTTCTCTCTCTCTCTCTGTCAAATAAATAAATAAAATCTTTAAAAAAAAAATCACTGTTCATGGTGTCAGTTTGAACCATCAGAGTGAGGAATGCCTGTGTATATAGACCACAAAATATAAAGGGACAAATTTCTAGAGCTTTTGACTATCTTATTTCCCTTTTACGAGCTGATGTTGCTTACATATTTTGGATCCCAAAGATATGTTTTCAACAGATTCTATTGGTTTTTTACAGGTTGGATAGATTTTGCCCCTTCATCAACCCCAGCACCCGGCAACACAGATCCTGTGCTCATCATCCTTGGTTGCTTTTGTGGATTTGTCTCGATTGGGTTGGTTTTATATATTTCTCTGATCATCAGAAAAAGAATGCAGGAGACAAAGTTTGGGTAAGTCTCCCCAGTTTAAAATGTTTTGCTCAGTGCTATCATGTGCTTATTCTGCCAACGGATAAGGCCTCTCCTGCTGGCTCAGCTCCTCACTCTGTACCCAGCTGGGAGTCCTGTCTTATGTACATCCTGGGGGCAGGCAGCTTCCTTGCTTAGGCCAGTGCAGCAGAGGCAGGCAGCAGAGGAAGCTAGCCTTTAAAGGGGCTCATTTACAGAGAAGAGCATCAGTAGGCCTTCAGTCTTCACGCTTGGTTGCTATAAAATGAGGATTTTTGTTAGAAGTCTTAAAAACAATCCTAGTTATTTCCTAGTTAAATCCTAGTTATAATCCTAGTTAAACAAGTGAAATGTATGTATAGATAAAAATACCAGAAGGAAATTTACCAAAGCACTAGCAAATGTGGATGGTCTAAGTGTGGGTGATTCTGCATTTTCCTTTTTTGCTGTATTTTATGTATTTTCTGTAATGATCCGTGATTTTTCTAAGAGAGAAAAACTTCATATTTTCACATTCAAGTGTAAAAGAGGCTCTTGTTCTGATTTTCTATACATCTGACTTTTAGAACAGTAGTTAAGTATCAACAAAGATGGGCAGGCGTGTTAAGGCAACCTATGAGAAGAAGGCTAGGTGTGCAGATTTGTTTCTGACTCAGTGTTCTACTCCACTGCCTCTGCCTCTGCCTCTGTAGTGAGTTTGGATTCCCATGAAATCTAGTTTATCACTAATGGGGCAGAGGAAGTATTTTGTAAGGTGCAGGTTGTTGACAGCCCGGAATGGGACAGAGTGAGGGAAGGTGAGTGACTCCATTTTGGAGGGAACCGAGCAACCTTTGTTCATTGCTGCATCTTAGCAATGCTCCTAGAATATTCCACTCCAAAACTTTCCATTGGCATAGAGAGGGGGCTTGACAGTAGAGACTCAACTGCCCTTTGTTTGTATCCATCCTAGTCCTAAGGGTCAGGTACCTTCAGTACTTAATAATTCTGCCCTTATAATTATTATATCTTAGTATGTAAATTCTAAGAGTGACTATTTTAATTTTTTCTTAAGATTTTATTTATTTATATGAGAGAGAAAGAGAGCACAAGTCGGGTGGGAGGGGCCGAGGGAGAGAGAGAAGCAGACTCCCCACTGAGCCAGGCTTGATCCAGGGACCCTAAGGTCATGAGTTGAGCCTGAAGGTAGACACTTAACTGACTGAGCCAACCAGGCACCACTAAGAATGACTATTTTAAAGAAATGTCAAAATCCGATATAAATCCTGAACATGTAGTTGACTGAAGTGCACCCCAGAGTCTAGGTGTTGTTTGTAAGCTCATTGTGAAACAGGTGCAGAGAACCTCTGCAGAAGCTGTAAGAGTAGCTCAGTACTATGTGAAGGCCTTCTAGGTGAGAAGCTGGGATACAAGAGTGAATGAAAGCAGGCCCTGCTCCTGCCCTCAGGGGTGCTCACAGTTAATTGTAGAATCAAACAATAATCACACAAACAAATATATAATGGCAACTGTGTTAAATCCTATATAAAGGGATATTTAAGAGTGTATACTGGGAGAATTTGACTGCATTAAGAAAGTTAGGAACGGCCTCCCTGCAGAGGTGATCCCTGAACTAAAATCCGAAGAAAGAGCAGGTGTTAATTAGGTGAAAGACAAAGGGAAGGAATGTTACAACCAGGAACAGCAGTACATGCAAAGGCCCTGTGGTGACAGGGAGCCTGGCATACAGAGAGGAAGGCACTGGCCTAGAAGACATGATGCTTGGGTTCTAACATTAATTCTGTCACTTAAATGGGACATGGTTATTTTTCTTCCTTTCCTTACTATATTCTTTGGAAGTAAGTCAACGTGCACAGCTCGCACTTCCCAGGGTGAGGAGGTACACTTCTTCCACCCCTGAAGGGCAGAGTATCTCCTTAAAATATTGGGAATTCTTCTGCATAGGTTTGTCTCTACACCTGGTTTATGTACTCGGTCACAAACATATCAGTATGAACTCGTGAGTATTCATCTTATACTTTGGATTATAATCCAATACTACTTTATTTTATAGCTCAAACTATTCACAGCTTTGGCCACTGGGAGCTTCTCCATTGTTCTGTGTTCTTTGATGATCCTTGGACAGAGCTGTTCTGATTTTGCCAAGCAGACCTGAAATAGAGCTATGGAAAGAAACATTTTTCTCCCAGTGCAAATGTCTTTGTCGTAGAGGCGTTTTGAACAGACAGTGGCTTGGTGACATCCTTGTGGAACCAGCCCCTGACCTGGAAGCCCTTTTTTTTATAGTATGGGGTGTCTTTATTTTTATTCACTCAGGAACGCCTTCACAGAGGAGGATTCGGAATTAGTCGTCAATTATATAGCAAAGAAGTCCTTCTGTCGGCGAGCCATCGAACTCACCTGTAAGTTCCCGTCCATTTCCCTTTGCTGGCAAAAGTTAAAGTAGTGGAGAGCAAAGAAAGAACAACGAATTCATCAAGAGCTTTCTAACAAAAGCCAAAGGAGTCAAAGAATGGATGTTTTTATCATGGAAAAGGTCTTCAGAAACCAGAAACCGGCAAGTAGCTAGTCACACATCGCCGTATGCTCCACAGTTGGCCGGTTTACTGGAACCCTCGAGTGGGCCCTGTGGTGAAGTGGCCAGGGTTAAAGACTCCTACCGCCACAAACAGGAACTCACCACAGTGATAGGAGAAGATGTGGTTAGAGGTCAGGGGTTTAAAGAAAACAGCAAAGCAATTAACATGATCTCTGAGCTTATTTCTCGCTTTTCTGTGGCGACCAACTCCGAGAACAATTTGCCAACGTACTTTATAACAATTATGGTTCGAGTTTTGCTGAATCACTCTGGAGCCTTGCAGTTTGAAGAGTGAGAATAAACGGACAGCTGTGTTCTTGAATGGTGAAGAAAAAGTGTAGAAAGTATGTGCAGATATTATCAAATTCAAGCTTCTGGATGCTTGCCAAAAACAAAAACAACAAGAAAACAAATATAAGTGTGATAGGAAACAGGGTGCCGTGAAACAAAAACTGGTTCGAGGTAGAATGTTCTTGATTTTTTTTTACTTTTCTTAACTATGGCACAAACCGAATCATTTGCCAACGAGTTATTGAATTGGTGACTTCCTCTTACTAGTAACACTTACTGTCAGTGCTGCATATCGATACCTTATTATAGAAGATCCTATTCTCCACTTTCACGCAAGTACTCAGTTGAGCACTTCTTATGTCATTATAGTGAGGTTCCATATCCCATTGGTAGAACAGTAGCTTGTTATCTCAATGTTACCTGTGGTTACTGGGCCTCCTTCCCTGGCATAGGACAGGGGAGGTAAGCCGATGGCCCTTTTGTATGCTATAGTTAGGGATAAAATAGCAAATATTCCACTAGAAAGTACCTACTGACTATCTTCAACTCCTTTAAATCAAAGGCAGCCCCCACCCCACCCCCAGGATTTTTGGCCGCCGCTACTATGTGGTAGAAAGAGAAATATGGTTCTGATTTTTATAATCCTTCAGAATTAATCTTACCCTGAAGAATTCATTTTCCTCACTTTAACCATAGTAGAATTAAGGATGATGTTTTATTACAGGCTTTTTGTGGGGAGAGCCATGGGTACAAAATGAAGAAAATGTTTAACTCCTTGATAGGACTGTATATATCATTTTAATTCTATTCAAATGAAAGGGAACACACTGACAATTCTTAATACATACTCTGTCTCTCCTTTATAGTGCGTAGCTTGGGAGTCAGCGAGGAACTGCAAAATAAACTAGAAGATGTTGTGATTGACAGGAATCTATTAATTCTTGGAAAAATCCTGGGCGAAGGTAAGCAGTTTATTTCTTTCAAAATGTGAGGTAAGAAGGTAAGCCGTTTACTGTATTTTTATATATGTATTTGTTATGTAAAGTACCATTTTGTGACTATAAGATATAATGCAAATAGTTCTATTTTATAATTTATTAAAATGAAAAAGTAAATAGTGGTTTTTGAAACTCAGATTTAGCATATGAAAAGGGCCTCTGCAGTGCCTTGCACAGACACGAGGCCCTTGAAAAATATGTATTCCCTTCCTTCATTGAAAAGCGTGCAATCCATTGGTCGGCTTCCTATATACTCTTAATATATACTCTTATATATACTTAAATACTCTTATATATACTCTTATATACTCTTAATACCTCTGGTTCTTAAGTTTACTGTTTTGGGCACTATCCTAATTAGTTAAATAGGAGCAAAAGTGAAAACACAGAGTCAATTTGTCAAACTGATATTAGGATGAATGATCATGGTATTAAGAATTTCTACTTTATAAATGTCAATTACATTTTCCACATTGTTCTGTAAGTGTATTGGATCAGTTATAATGCTTAATAAAATGATGGGCTGAGCTGAGCCTGAGCCAAGCAAGCTTATGACAAGCAGGAGGCTTGTGCGTGGCCCGTGTCCCTGGTTTGCCAGCGTGGGTGGCCCCAGCAGGCTCTGCCGGGCTGCCACATATGGGTCACTCTCCGGCCACATAAAACAGCAGCTGGGAACTGTAGTGTTTCTGTGGTCAGGGAATATTCTGGACAATCTATAGAGATGTCGTCTTACTTCACAGGAGAGTTTGGGTCTGTGATGGAAGGAAATCTTAAACAGCAAGATGGGACCTCTCAGAAAGTGGCCGTGAAGACCATGAAGTGTGAGTTATCACTGATGAAACACCTTCCAGCCAGTGTGAGCAGTTGGGGCAGTAACCTGGTGCTCTGTAAGGCCAGCGAGGGGGTTCATGTGTCATCAGTCACTGATGGGTCGGAAGGCCATGCAGAGCACTGTGTGGTCACAGAGGGAAAGTGACCATCAGGAGCTCTTCATATCTGCATGGTATATTCTTTATACTCGAAGTTACGTTTGTTATTTACACCACACCTCCCTCTCTGTCTCGTTCTCTCTCTCTCTCTCCCTCTCTGTGTCATTCTGTATTTCTTGGTCTCTGTCTCACTCTCTCCCTCTCCCCCCTCACTCTCACCTAGTAGAGCGAATGACTCCAAAATAAAGCATGAATTTCCGAGACAAGACTGATCTGGTGGCAGCCTCTGACCCCAGGGGTTGGTCTGGCTGATCCGGCCAGCTCAGTGGGACCACTTCCTCACTTGAGGATGGTTGCACAGTCCTCAGGAAGTTGTGGGCGGCCTGGAAGGGACATTTCCCAGAGAGAGGAGAGATATTTATGGGTCAAGGGCATTAGGAAGAGCAGTGATCCCAAGCTGGAATACCCAAACAAGCTGGAAAGAGAGCCTGCAGCCTGCAGAAAGGGCCTTGTAAGTTGTCACAAAGAATCTATAGAAACACAACAGATTTTTTGATTTGTTTTTTAAAGATTTTATCCAGGGCGCCTGGGTGGCTCAGTGGGTTAAAGCCGCTGCCTTCGGCTCAGGTCATGATCCCAGGGTCCTGGGATCGAGGCCCACATCGGGCTCTCTGCTCAGCAGGGAGCCTGCTTCCTCCTCTCTCCTCTCTCTCTGCCTGCCTCTCTGCCTACTTGTAATCTCTCTCTGTGTCAAATGAATAAATAAAATCTTAAAAAAAAAAAAAAAAAAAGAATCTGCTTTTATCCCCTGAGTAAGAGAATACCAGTAAGAGTCTTAAGCAAATGAGGGACAAAAGCAGATCACATTCTAGAAAGTTCACTTTGGTGACAATGTGGAGAAGAATGAATTACAGCATTGACAAAAGGAAAGAGATGCTAGTTAGGGCACTCCAGAATCTGTGCAGACGTCTATCTCGATAAGGAAACCAGGCTCAGAGATGTGATGACTTGTCAAAGTTGGATAGCTTAAAGAGGGGGAGATTGTGCTGGCTTTTTCATCACCACACATTGACCAGGCTGCAATGGTTGAACCTGATAGCATTTGCCCTCATGCCCTTTCCCAGGAAGTGCATTTCCAGGGCCTGGGGAGGCAGGATTGTATTTTATTCTTCAGGTGTCCAGCTGAGCACCCACAAAATAGACCATGATTGTTTGGCATTTTGCCCACAGTTGTCTTCACGATTCATATGGAGAGAGATTATTTGGTGCTTCATTTGTTAATGTCTTTAACATTGCTTCCTTGTTTACCTCCTGTATCCATTCAATATTATTTTGGATCAAGGAGTAAAATTGGTTCCTTCCTAATATTTAAATTCATTGTCTCCTGGGCATTAAAACATTAATTAGATTGTAAGCATGTAGCAAGACTTTTTAACCAGAACTAGAGGCTGAAGTTTTAATTTCAGGGACAAAAGGGAACCCTAATAACCATCAAGTCACATGGGTTGGTGCTTTCTGCTTTCCAAAGCCTTTTATATCTATAATATGGCCAATACTTATGTAATGCTCACTGTGTACCAAAGGACATCACAGTCATTCCTATATTTCTTCAGGAAAACAGAAAGAGGAAATCAGTACAACTCGGAAGTAGATTCAAGTGTTATCCCCTGAAAACCCAGACACGTGAAGTTAGAGTGGTCCTTGGAACTGAACACAGTACAGGGCCAAGTCAGGGTGCTGAGCCACATTCAGCACCGTTCCTACCCCTTGCATTATTTTATTTGAACCTGGTCCATGTGAAGGGTCTTTCCATTGTCCCCATTTACCAGTGGAAGTTTTAGGGAACTTTGTAAAAGGGGCTAGGCCTAGAATCTGTTTCCTTGGCAATGGTCTGCTTTGACTGAATTAGAATCACTAGCATAAGAATTGCATCTATGCTAATTATCAAAGATTGAAAGAATAGTCTCTGGCCTCTGTATCCCAGGCTCATCCACATTTGCCTGGGATGTTGGTCCCTTGGGGAGGGGTGGGAGTGGGTGGAGTTTGCAGGCGTACCCTTCCCTTTCTGTTCCCCCCACCTAGTTGTCTTAGCAAAAGTAATAGGTGAGGGCAAAGGTAGCAGACATTCTGCAGGTCTATATAAATTTTTTTTTTTACTTTTCTTAAATTTGCCTGAATAGGAAGATTAATGTATAAAAAGCCCATAGAATGTCCAGACCCTATACTAGAGGCACGCACATGTGATTTTAGTCTATACTTAGTGTTACAGCAAATTCCCTAAGGCATGCCTGGCTTTATGTTTTTTCTTTGTTTTCTTCGTTTCTTTGTTTTTAAAATACACATCACATAAAATGTACCATCCTAACCCTTTTTAAGAGCACAGTTCAGTGACATTGAGTTCATTCACACTGTTGTGCAACCATCACCCCCATCCACCTCCAGGATTTTTTCATCTTGCAAAACTGAAACTCCACATGCATCAAACAACTTCCCATCTCCTCTGCCCCCGCTTGCCCCGGGCTACCACCATCCCCCTTTCCGTCTCTATGAATTCGACTTCTCTAATTACCTCGTAAAAGTAGAATCACGCAGTACTTATCCTCTTGTGACTGGCTTGTTTCACCTAACATAATATAGAATTCTAGATGTCTCTCTCAAGTTGGTTTAATCCCAAAATGGTATGGTGTGGAAGTTAGGAAAGCATATCCAGTTCACAAGGCATGATTGAGCAACCAGCCTTGCAAGATAGAGCAAGTTCTTGCTTTCTTTAAGGCAAAAATAATTGCAACAGATCAGTTGCATTTGACTTTCAGGGTTTTGGGGGTTTTTTTGTTTTTGTTTTTAACAAATATACTTTAATTTTTAGAGCAGTTTTAAGTTTCTAGAAAAATTGGGCAGAAAATATAGAGTTGCCATCTGCCCCTCTCCCTTCACAGTCTTCCCTATCATTAACATCTTGTGTCCATGTGGTTCATTTTTTACAACTGATGCATCAGTAACTCACGTGATACGTTATTAACTGAATTCCATAGGTTATATTAGCTTTCACCTTGTATTGAACATTCTATGGGTTTTGACAAATACAGTGTCCTGTGTGCACCATTACAGTGTCATGCAAGTTGCCCTGCCGTACATTCTCCTGTGTGCCAGCTGTCCATCCCTCCCCAGCCATCCATGCTTGACAACCACTCATCTGTTTATTGTTGCTGGAGTTTTGCCTTTTCCTGATTTTACTTTTAGAGAACAAAATTGCCTTTACCTCCTTCCCCTTCACGGAGTAAATTATTGGTGCCTACCATTTTCCATCCTCTCTTCTAGTGGACAACTTTTCTCAGCGAGAGATTGAGGAGTTCCTCGGTGAGGCCGCGTGCATGAAAGATTTCAACCACCCCAACGTCATCCGACTCCTAGGTACCTCAGAGAAATGCGGGACTGGGGGGACAGCGGGGCTTGGCTAATCCACTCCACGCCAAAGGAAAAGTCTCTGGGGCAGCTAAGTTTAGACTTTGTATGACCCCACAGTAATTGATAACATGAGTTTTTTACCCCAAAGACTTCTTACAGTTAGATTTTCTGAGGCCGATGGTAAAAATGAGCTTGCATTTCCTGGACACCCCAAGGGCTCAGGAACATTTAGTGTCCACAGAGTTCTAGGTGACTGTGGGTAAAAACGGGGGCCCCCACATTACTCCAAGGCAAGACAAAAGCTGATGTTAAACTATGTTATAATTTGTATTGATTTAAGGTTATCCATAAATCAATACCAGTAGGGTAAAGCTGTCAAAGTAGACAAATTCCATAGATCATCTTTTTTTTTTTTTTTTGACAGAAAGAGCTACAGTGAGAGAGGGAACACAAGCAGGGGGAGTGGGAGAGGGAGAAGCAGGCTCCCTGCTGAGCAGGGAGCCCGATGTGGGGCTTGTTCCCGGGACCCTGGGATCATGACCTGAGCCGAAGGCAGACACTTAACAGTTGAGTCACCCAGGCACCCCTCCAAAGATCATCTTTGAGAAACAATTTATTTACGTATTTTTAAGTATGATTTGCTAGGATCTAATACTGCCAGTGTCATTGGACACAATTTAATAGAATTTGGTTTTATGGCCCTGTAGCTATCAAGACGTTGCTGTATCAGTGCCACAATTCCGAGACAGAAGAGCAAACTAAAAATAATTGAACATTCTGCTGACTTCTTTTTTTTCTGTCCTGTGTCTTGATATGTGCTCAATTCTTTGGGGGAACTTTCAAAGTTTTATTACGATCAAAGCTGCAGAGAGATATGAAAAATAATGCTTGGATACCAAATCATTTCGAAGAAACCCCTGTTACTCTCTTGCAGCTATTGATATTTGCAAACTCTGAAAACCATCGCACTTTGCGATGGATGGGCCGTGATTTGCGAGAGCTTTGCCAGCCTGCCATCAGGTGATGGGCTCTAGTTCTAGCTTTTCAGGATAAACAGTGTTTGCTGTGTTTATAATTGTTAAAACTTAGAGATGGGAATTTTACCTACTGGCCCTCAAAATTCTTTTTATAGTTTTGAGCATTTGGTGGCCCCGGGCTTTTTCACCTGATCAGGTATTAACTATCCCATGAAACTAGTTTGCCCTTGAATTCTATTGCAGTCACCCCTCACTTAGGCTCAGTATAATAAAAGCTCCATGGGTGTCTAGATGGGTACACTTGTTAACTGTTAATTTTTGAGACCTCTCATGCAAAGGTTGTTACTAATCTGAAAGAAAAAAATTACCAAGAATTGGTAATTCATTCTAATACATCTTGTTTGTGAGTTATGGGTTTTTATTTTATTTCATTTGTTAATTTTTTAAGGAGGCCACATCCCCAGCGGAGCCCAACACAGGGCTTGAACTCATGACCCTGAGATCAAGACCTGAGCTGAGATCAAGAGTCAGAGGCTTTACTGACTGAGCCACCCAGGCGCCCCATGTTTATTTTGTTTTTAACTGTTACCTCGAGAGCACATGGTTTCAATTTGGCCAGTGCTCCTACAGTGGTTTTCTGGTTACTGGTAACAAAGGGCTCTTTGTAACTTTCTCTGGTTTTAATTTCAGGTGTATGTATAGAAATGAGCTCTCAGGGCATCCCAAAGCCCATGGTGGTTTTACCCTTCATGAAGTACGGGGATCTGCACACCTACTTACTCTATTCCCGACTAGAGACAGGACCCAAGGTAATTACCCACTCGTCTTGCCTCTCAACAGTCCCCCAGGCTGCCGTGACAGGGCCTGGGAAACCTCAGCAGCTAACCTTGAAAATAACAGAGGGAGGGAGAGGACGTGTGGCTTTTGTTCAGTGCTCACTGTGCACCCTGGGGGCTGAAATGTGGTTTTTGTCCTCACAGCAGGCCCGCTCATAGGTCTTATTATTCCCATCTTATGAGGGGAAGAAGCCAGCTGGGCACACCTTCTCATGGCTCAAGCCTCATCGCGATGGAGCCGGGTGGGCGCCACATGCTGACAGAGTAGCTCTTTCTTTGGAAGTCTCCTCTTTCCAGCTCGTTCACTCTGAAATCACTAGAAGCAGGATCCGTTTCATTCCCAGAGGAAAGTTGAACTGAGCATGAATATACCCCATCCACTTTCCGATTATCAAGAGCCCCTCCATCCTCGGAATCGGAAAGCGTGTCATGAAAGCATGCTTTCCTTCAACAGTGCCCTTAAGAGGGGTGGTGACCCCACCAGGCAAACGCTGTCTGAATCCCACAGCACAGGGAAACCTGGCAGAAAACAGGAGCTTCGACCGAAGCACCATACCCACCAGCATGCGGCCACAGATCCCACCCAGGTGACTGACCAGGGCCCCCGAGAAAGGTGACTGACTGTGGGGCATAATGAGGAAAGTCCTCATCCCAAGAGACACAAATCTGCAGGAATAGCCATTTATCAAATTTGGCAAGGCACTTGAAAAACAAACACAAAACCTTGAGACCCAATTTAGGGTAAGCATTCTGGAACTTTCTTTCCTATGTCCTGCTGACCCTGTGTGTTACGAATGTGAAAGGGTTATTTTTTGTTTTCCTTTTCTTTTCCTTTTACTTGTTTTGTTACTCCCAGGAAGGTGTAAGTGATCTTTCTTTTTTTAAGTTCCCCTTGGTCTCATGCTCAGATTTTTGTTCTCTTCCTCATGACTTCTTTAAGTCTTCCACCCACACAGTCAGTAACCAGAGTTAGGAAATTGTAGCCACACCTCAGAGCTATTATAAAATCACTGAGGCTCCTCCAAAGAGGTGAAGGGCCTAATCCAAAGTAGGGGACTCAGCATGGCTAAGTGTTTTTCTTTCCTTTTTCTTTTTTTTTTTAATTCTTTTTTATTCTTTTTATTTTTATGTTTTTAAAGAGTTTATTTATTTATTTGAGAGAGAGAGAGAAAGAGAACATGAGAGGGGGGAGGGTCAGAGGGAGAAGCAGACTCCCCGCCAAGCAGGGAGCCCGATGCAGGACTCAATCCTGGGACTTCAGGATCATGACCTGAGCCAAAGGCAATCGCTTAACCAACTGAGCCACCCAGGCATCCTTTCTTCCCTTTTGCCACCCAAAAGAAAGACAGTAATATTATAAGAAGCCTGGAAAAGGAAAAAAAATCCTAAAATTTGCAACGTCTTACATAATCATTGGCATCTTCGGACATTCACATCCCAGCTGTTCATTCCATGCCTACGTTTCACAAGCTGGTGCTCAGGAGGTATGCACCTCCCCGCAGGCCATCCATGGGGCTCACACTTTTCGAGCACTCAGTAGAGACTTTATTTTGCATATAGTGCTGCAACAACCATAGGAGGTCCTTACTAAAAATAGAATCTCAGGTGAGGAAACTGAGGCACAGATCTGGCAATGGTGGAGGCAGGACTGGCCCCCAGGTTGCAGAGCCCCTGCTTTTGACTCTTCTCTGATGGCCCCATCCTGTGTACACCCCTCCCTGGTAGGGCAGCCTCCAGACAGTTGGCTGTGAATGGCCACACGCCATCCTCTTGAATGGATTTTATTTCACATTGATGGGCAGTTTTACTCCCATTTAGTTTTCTGGTATGTGGTGAGATTTTTCTAATAATTTTTGGAGGCATGGGAATTTCGTGTTGCATAAGAGTGAATTCTATAGTAAAACAGTAAAAATATACAGGCTCATATTCAAGGCTGTTTGATGGCCAACAGTCGTCTGTTTTTACTTGTGAAGTTCAACCCTCCTCTCTCATATGGGCCCTTTGGAAATAGAGTAAGTAGCCTCTTACTGGACTTTTTTTCCTGAATCATTGTGGAAGAGATAGAGACCATTTATAATCTTTATACAAATCCTTTTTAAATTATCAGTGTTATTGACTCTTTTGCCCTTTTTGGTGTACAGTTCTGTGAGTGTTAATGCATAAATGGGTTAACATATCCACCATCACAGTCAGGATACAGAACAGTTTCATCTCCCAAAAATATGTCCTCCTGCGACATCTCTGTAGTCACACTCTGCCCCCATGGCTGACTCCTGGTAACCACTGAACCATTCTCCATGACTATAGTTTTGTCTTTTTGAGAATGTTATGTGAATAGAATCATACAGTTTGTAACTTTTTGGCTTCCTTTACTCAGCAGTATGCCTTTGAGATCCATTTAAGTTGTTGCCTGGATCAATAGTTCACTCCTTATTTTATTGCTGTGTATCTCCTAGTGCATGGATGGACCAGTTTGCCGATCCATTCACCTGTTGAGGGACACAGGGGTTGTTTCCAGTTTGAGACAAGGATGAACGAAGCTGCTATTAAAAAATTGTGTACAGGTTTTTGAGTGAACATAACATCTTATTTCTCTAGGGTAAAAAATCCAGAAGTGAGATACTAGGTCATATGGAAAGCGTATGTTTAATTTTATAAGAAACTTCTAAACAATTTTCCAGAGTGGCTGTACTGTTTTACATTCCCACCAGCAGAGTATGAGAGATTCAGTTGCTCTGCATTCTTGTTAGCACTTGGTATTATCAGCAGTTTTTGGGTTTGGTTTGATTTGGTTATTAGCTGCTCTGATAGGTGGGTAGTGATACCTCATCGGGGCTTTTATTTACATTTCTCTAATGATTAAGGACGTTGAGCATCTTGTCTTAGGTTTATTTGCCATCTTTTTATCCTCTTCGGTGAGGGTCTGTTAAAGTCTTTTGTTCATTTTTTAACTGGGTTGTTGTTTTTCTTATTGTATACAGTACCTTTCTTGGATATGCAATTTGCAAAGGGTTTTCTCCTAGTTTGTAGCTTGTCTTTGTATTATCTCTCTTTTTTCTTTTTGTCTTCGTATTCTCTTAATGTGAGTAAAAATACTTAGCTTTTGCTGAGTGCAATTCATCAGTTTTTTTCTTTCGTGAATCATGTTTTTGCTGTCATGTCTAAGAACTCTTTGCCTAAACCCAGATAAAAAAATTTTCTCCTACATTATCTTCTAAAAATTTTGTGATTTCACGTGTTACATTTAAGTCTGTGATCCATTTTTAATTAATTTCTGTATAATATGACATTTAGCTTAAGGTTTGCTTTTATTTTTCATGTAGATGACCAATACCATTTGTGAAGACTGTCATTAATCCATTGAATTGCTTTCACATCTGTCAGAAATGAATTGGCTGTGTAAGTGTGGGTCTATTTCTGAGTTCTCTATTCTGTACTGTTAAACTATGTGCCTATTCTTTGCCCCTCCCACATTGTCTTGATTACTGTAGCTTCGTTGGAGCATTGGAGTTGGGTTTTATATTACACACAAAGGAAGCCATCTGATCTGTTACAGATCCCACTTATCTTTCCTGCTTTATCACCCCATTCTTTCTGCCTTTTTGCTTTTGACACATGAGACAATCTCCTTTTACTAAAACACATTTGTGCTCTCAGATCACTGGGTCTTTGCTCATTCTGATCGTGGCCATGTACTTCCTCTTAATTTGCCATTCTATTCCTTCCCCTCTTTTGAGGACAGTCGCAATGACAGTGTAGAATATTTTTTTAATTTTTCCATGAGAATTCATTTCTTTGCTGAGATTCTGGAGCAGGTTGCTGTTATGTCTGCTTAATGCCTATGTTCTTACAGCCTGCCCCCCTTTGGTGTGTGCACCCCCATGAGAATTGGGGTCCTGTCCTGTCCTGCGATCTCCTCTCTGCCCTGCCCACCTCCATATGCAGTATTCCCATTGGAATACGGCGTGGCACGTAGGGCCCAGCACCCAGGCCCTGTGGGGGGAGCACGTTTACATAACTGAGACATAGTCCTGGGCCACGCCAGCAGGAGCAGAGGGATCTCACACAATGAAGCCCAGAGGTAGGACAGCTGCGGTGTTGGTCAGCTCTGCCCTCAACAACATCATCCCGTGTCCACAGCTGTTGCACCTTTCTGCTTTTTCAGCTGCAGCTTCCCCTGCACGTGTCTGATGGGGGCAGCTCCTCCAGGCCTGATGTCCTCATCCACCAGCCTCCAGAGACGAAAAGAGAAGTCTCTCTTCTCTCTTTCCCCTTCCCTCTCCCTCTCTTTTCCTGGAACAGTATTTTTTTTTTAAATAACACCTTTACTGAGATATAATTCAAAGACCATACAGTTCTGCCATTTAAAGTGTACAACTCAGTGGTGTTCGGTATGCTCCCGTTTCGCAGCATAATTGTAGAGCATTTTCATCATCTTACCAAAAAGTCCCGTACCCTTTCTCAATCACATCCAGATCTCCTCTCCCCACCTTGTTCCCAGCTCTCAGCAACCTTTCTTTTTTTAAAATTTTATTTTATTTTAATTTAATTAATAAGCATATAGTGTTTAATTAGTTTCAGAGGTAGAGGTTTGTGATTCATCAGTCTTATATGACACCCAGTGCTCATCACATCACGTGCCCTCCTTAATGCCCGTCACCCAGTTACCCATCCCCCCACCAACCTTCCCTCCAGAAACCCTCAGTTTAAGCAACCTGCTTTCTGTCTCTCTCTAGTTACCTATTTCAGACATTTCAGGTCAACGGATTCCTAGTCTGTGGTCTTTTGTATCTGGGTCCTTTCACTGAGCATGTTTGTAAGGTTCATCCACATTGTAGCTTCAATCAGTACTTCATTACTTTTTAAGACCAAATAATACTCCATTGTATAGATATATTATGTTTCATGTATCTATTGATCTGTTAATGGACTTTTGGGTTGTTTCCACTTTTTGGCTTTTATGAATAATTCTAAGAATTTTACATTTGAGCTCTTACATTAGCTCTTTGATCCATTTTGAATTACTTTTGTATATGAATTCAGATTGGGGTCCAGTTCCATTCTCTTACATATCCTACTCACATGTCCAATTCTTTCCACCACTGAATGATCTTGTCACTCTGTTCAAAGTCATTTGACATATATTTATGGGTTTATTTCTAGACTCTCAATTCTGTTTCATTAATCTGTGTGTCTATCCTTATGCTAGTACAACATTATCTTGATTATAGTTACTTTCTAGTTAATTTTGAAATTAGTAAATGTGAGGCTTCCAACTTTGGTCTTCTTATTCATGCTTGTTCTGGATATTCCGAGTTCTTGAATTTTCATATGACTTTTAGGATCTGCTTCCTACAAAGCAGCCAGCTGGGATTCTGATAGGGCTTATATTAAATCTGTCAATCAATTTGGGGAGTATTGCTATTGTAACAATACTAAGTCTTCCGATCCATGAACACAGGTTATCTTTCCATTTATTTAGATCTACTTTAATTTCAATGTTTCAAGTTTTGCATTTTTCCTGTTAAATTTATTCTTAAGTATTTTATTTTTAATTCTTTTTAGATGAAATTATTTTCCTAATTTTATTTTCCAATCGATCTTTGCTAGTATATAGAAATACAATTAATTTTTATATCTCAATCTTATATCCTGGAACCTTGTTGAATTCATTTCTTAGTTCTGCCACACAGTTACTTTTTAAATTACTTTTGTTCACAGTCTGCAAGAATAACATAAATTCCTAGGGGAAAAATAACACAAATGATTCATCCCTAATATGTGCTAAACCTTCACGGTGCCAGCAGGATTTTATATTCTTTGGCATCCAAATCCTTTCCTGGAAACTGTCATCCGGAAAATCATGTGCCTCAAACATACAGAACAGAAGTGTAAGAATTTCCTGCCTGATTTGTTTATATATTTTTTTGTTTACTTGTTTTTAACAACTCCAGTATGTAAAGGTAAAGGGTAATTAATGCGTTTTGCTATATAGACGGGATATAATTAACACGTATCTTAGCTGAGAAATATAAATCATTAAAAATTCAGCATCTTCGTGAACACCACTTTGGAAAACTCAGATTCCATGGGGAATAAGCCATGACAAATCCAATGCCCTGAAGAGAGTTTGTCATGGAGAGACCCATTCATGACTGCCAGGAACTTGTGGTAAAAACCCTTTTCCTTGGGGTCCTTGCTGCACTAAAATGTTTATTTACAATACAGAGGTCTTCCTCGTTCATCACCCTCATCTTCAGTTCAACAGAGTAGGTTCTCTCATTTAGCCATCTGGACTGATCTGTACAGCGTAGACGGTGACACTCACCAGAGGGCTCTAGAGAAACAAAAATAAAATCCCTGAATACGTCTTGTAGTCCTTTGGTCCTGTGATAAGGGGCGAAGACGGTCCTAATTTCTGTCTGAAAGAAACGCATCTTTGCGTCTCAAAGTAAGATGATCGCATATGTGTGTAGGACTGGAGTGGGCTGAGCGGGCTTCTTGTCTGTCCCCTCCTGACGGCAGCCCGCCCTCTCTTCCCCACTTTTCCCGGCACAGGTGTTCTGTCCCCCTGCCACTCTGAAGGACACAAAGGATCCCATTTGACCTCATAACTTGCAAAAAGAATGTTACTTACCATCAATATTTTTAAAGACAGGGAAGATGTGAAATTTGCTGAGAAGTTTTGTGGTTTGTTGTTGTCTTTATTCCTAAAAACTTATTTGTGAGATGAGTGATACAGAAGTGAAAGGCTTGTTTCCTTGTTTCGGGAACCAACAAGAAATACAAATACTAACCAAACAAAGAAACGCAAAAACACTATTTCTCCCCTCAGGTGGCAATAACTCTCCAAGTTTAACTTTTAAAATATATTTTGCCTTCTTGTTTTTCCTCCTCTCCCCAGCATATTCCGCTCCAGACACTCCTGAAGTTCATGGTGGACATCGCCCAGGGAATGGAGTATCTGAGCAACAGGAATTTTCTTCATCGAGATTTAGCTGCTCGAAATTGCATGTAAGAGTTCTGGCCCAACCCAGGAGGGGCTACACCTCATCGTGTGAGATATTTGGGGGGCTGGGTAGGAATAGGGGGTGGCCTATTGCTGTTAAAACATGGGGGAGAGGCAGGTTTGGGAGGGAAGCATGTGGCTGGCTCTGGAGATGGATTTCTCTGGTCCTGACATATGACTGGGTCTCTACACAACGTCTGCCTCCACGAGTCTGGTTGGCTTCCAGAACGTTCTCCTGTGACTTTTTCACCTTCTCAGCTTGGGATGCTGGGTATGACCTTTGTGATCCTTCCCCTTGGCCTTTGGCTTGCTTTGGACCCAGAATTATATGTAAGTCATCTAGTCATGGAGGCAGTAAGGAAAATCATAACGGTTTTTCTGTCAGGCTCCGAGATCCTACCTTGTGTGCATGTACTGTGTGTGAGACTATATGGAAGCTTTCCTCTTGTAGCAGAGAGACAGGGACTTATATAAGAATTCTGACTTCAGGCTCCGCCCCCCCCCCGCCTCGATTCCACTTCAGCAAGACCGTTATCTGCTCTAATTCTTTAAAAACAATAACTAGTTCTTGATTTTTAAGTTTTATTATTACAAGAAGACAGAGTGTTCCTTAAATGTATTGCTGTTACTGTTTTTCTTGGTTGGAGATGTGACCATAGGGGCTGCCCCCCAACTCCTTACCTAGCCCCACACCAGCCTCCTACCACTTGTACCACATTTTTAAAACCCAGAAGGGTCTTGTTTGTTTGTTGTGATCGTTTTGGGTCTTTTTTAAGATTTTATTTATTTATTTGGCAGAGAAAGAGAGAGAGCATAAGCAGGGGGAGGGGCAGAGGGAGTGGGAGAAGCAGACTTCCCACTGAGCAGAGAGCCTAATGCGGAACTCGATCCCAGGACCCTGAGATCATGACCTGAGCCAAAGGCAGATGCTTGACCAACTGAGCCACCCAAGCTCCCCTTGTTTCTTTTATTTAAGTGATTTTTCTACTATGGAGGGAAAATCATGAAAACCTCTCTATGCCCTTAATATTTCTTTCATATTTTTCCCATCAGGTAGGGTGCCCAGCTGTCCACTTTGCCTGGGACAGAGGGATTTCCCAGGATGGGGGACTTTTCAGTTTTAAAAACCAGTGTCAGACAGACAGGAACAAGGCCATCATTCCACCTCCAGACCCCTCATTTCTCCTCCTTTCTCCTTCTTCTTATCTAGGATCTGCTTTAACAGCCTGGGCTATAAATGCAATTGTATCCCTTTCGTTTCCCACTTAATTCCTCACGTATCACCTGGCTATCTTAACAGGAAGTCCAGGGTCCCCCTCTTACAGCTTGTACTTCCTCACCTCCCCTAAACTGGCAGGAGCCCGTGCTGCTAGCAGACACCAGGCGGGAAGGCTCCTAGGTGCTCCATGAGTCCCCTGGAGGACGCTGGATTTGGGCTGCTGCTCTTTCTCCTCCTGTGTGGCATCCCTTCCCCCTGGGTGGCTCGGGTCCCCCCTCTGTGCACAGGTGCCCTTGGTGCTCCGGGTCCCCGCACGGACCACAGGGAGCAAGGTTATAACTCCCTGTCACTTGCTCTGCCATCAGTCCCAAAGCAGGACCTTCATAGGCCGGTGGCGTCTCTGTCTTCTCGTTACTTACCAGGAATGTTTTCCGCTGTGATGATGCAGACCTGTGATTTAGGCTTTGCCTCTAAATGTCGCTGAGGACGTGAACTTGCTCTCTCTAGGTTACGGGATGATATGACCGTCTGTGTTGCGGACTTCGGCCTCTCTAAAAAGATTTACAGTGGTGATTACTACCGCCAAGGCCGCATCGCTAAGATGCCTGTGAAGTGGATCGCCATAGAGAGTCTTGCAGACCGAGTGTACACAAGTAAAAGTGACGTGGTATGTGCGGGGCTTTGATTCAGAACCCACGTTGCAAAGATGATGGCACGCAGAAAGAAGTGACTTGAGCTGGTGTTGCAAAACATTTTACTCTGAGGATTGGGAGTGTGTGCACACCTTTTATTTAGCATTAGATTCCTTAAATCAGGTAGAAAACTATATTCTGGTGAAGTCGCTTGACATTCAGAAGATCTGTTTTTACATAGGCCTTTAATTTATTCCCATCTCTTTTTTTTTTTTTTTGCTATTATATAGTGACTTATTGCCCACAGCTAAGATATTCACATTAAACTGAATGAGTTCATCCAATGGCTCTATTGAAAATGTGCTGTGTAATCAAACCCTTACCCGGAGATTGGGAAACAAAGACATGTAATAGCAGCAGGGGAACCAAGCGCTACACAGAGCACTGACACGCGGAGAGAAGGCTCTCCGCCTCTGCCAGATTTCCCCGAACACCCTCGGTCCAACCAGGGAAGTGTGGCTCTCTGACCCCCCTCGTTACTGCAGCGCTGGGAGAGCAGCGTGTCTCAGGCATAATTGTCAGCTTTGTGCACCATCCTTGGGCTTTAAGGAAATGCCCTTTCTACATGAAAAAGGCCATTCAGCCTTTCAGAAAAGGCTTGCATCCTAACTTGTCGCTTTGTTCTCAGTGGGCATTTGGCGTGACCATGTGGGAGATAGCAACACGGGGCATGACTCCCTACCCGGGAGTCCAGAACCACGAAATGTATGACTATCTTCTCCACGGCCACAGGCTGAAGCAGCCCGAGGACTGCCTGGATGAACTGTGAGTGAGCTTCTCCGTGTCGCTGGGCACTCTGCATGGAATTGGCTGCGCAGCCCTGGGGACACACGGCCGCTCGGCGGGAGGGGTCACACTTAGCCGGATGGGTGTGTGCAGAGGGTGGCACGCAGGCCATGAGCCTTTCTGGGTGTGGGAGCTGGTGTGTGCACATCTCCAGCGAGCCTGCATGTGTCCTGATGTTCTTCAAGAACCTCAAGGAGACCTACCCTAGAGACCTTCCCTAGAGACAAACAGGTTGACTCTCTCGTACACGAGGATCTTGAACCATTACCTGTCCTCTTACCGCTATAATTCTCTTTCTATACAACATTTCAGACAAACCAATCACAATAATACCCTCAGTTAGGAATTCTGGAAATGTATGCCAGTGACACCGAGGTCCTCCTGGTCCTCAGAATTGCTGGGGAGATATTCTAACAGCCTGATTCCTCAGCCCTGTGTGGAGATTGTGACTCTGTTGGTCCAAAGCAGGCCTAGAAATGTATGCATTGAAACCCTCCCTGGGAGACCGTGTGCTCAGCCAGCCATGAGAGCCCCCAGCTCCAAGCATGCAGGACCACAAGGACACCTGTCCCCCACAGACCCTCTCTCTTCGGGGTGGGCAGTATGGGAAGAGGCCCGGGACTTACAGTCAGACAGGCCACTGCCTCCCAACCAGCCACGTGTGTGGCCATCATAACTGACTGGACCTCTCTGTGCCTCATTATTAGCCACACACACAAAAAGTAGTGTCATGTATTCAAAGAGGGATTAGGAAGAAAAGTTAAAGAAGGGAACAGGTAGAATGCTCAGCCTGTGGGAATGTCACATAATGGTACCAGTGATTAGTAGCATCCTTCCAGATCAATGTCCTCCAAATACCTTGATGACCTTCTAAAAATAATTTCTTGTGGCACTGGCCTCTAGTTTGGTGATTTGAACCTTCCCGATGGAAGTCACAGGAATCATGGGCTTTGAGAGGGCATTTTCACCATATTTAACAAGAATGTTTCAGGACCATGGGCCTCGTGGCTGTCATGGAACGCCATGATGGGGCTGTGGTGTGAGGAGACACGTATGGGACACCCCGCAACACACACACACACACACACACACACACACACACCATGCACGCCCTGCTTCTACACACAGGTGAGAAGACCTAGGTCAGTGTGCATTCAGGCCTCCCAGATCCTGTCCAAGCCAAGCAGAAGGAAATTTTATTGATCAGAGCCTCAGCCTGCTTGGTGGTGGTGGTTATTGTGGTTGTAAATACATAACATGAAGAAGAGACACAAAAAACCTAAGTCCTTTAGAAATGCCATGAAATCCTAATTAGATTAGATTTGGGGTTTTATGGTAGTTTTTAAAGGGACCACGTTAATGACGTCTTTGCTTCTGAAAATGAGGAAGCAGTTGGAATAAAACAATATTGAATGAAGAGTTTTGTTGCCATCTCTTTCTTAGCTTCTCTTGTGCTCCAGAAGAAGTTGGCATTTGGTGATTATCTGGGGTCTTAGCGAGGTCTGAGCTGTGTCACATGGTGGTTTTGAGACATTTCACATAGAGCCAAACAAGGAATGCTGAGTCGGTGATAAGTTTTAGGTGAGACTGTCGTAGATGCTGCGTGTCAGGGAAGTCAGGCAAAGCAGACGGTCCATGGTCCCCTCGTTATAGGCTCACAGGGGCTCTGGTGAACCAGACCCTCTTCCCACGTCGCCCCGCACATCTGGATGCTGGAGAACAGTGTCTCCCAAAGAGGCCTCTCTGTTTATGTATCTGTGCATTTTCTTTTAAAAATGAGACTGATACTTCTGAGTTTCCCCTCCGTGTCTGCTGTCTAACCTTACTTGAGTTCATTCCTGTGTTGAGTCGCCCTTTAGTCTCTTTAAACTTAACACTAAGCACTATAACAATGTAAAGAGCAGAGTACACTCTGTGCCCTGCCCTCTGATTCTGTCCTCCGAGGACCACCTCATTCTCCCAGCATCACCCCCAGGCTGTAGGCCCTGCTCCCCATCGCCCAAGAGGCCATGCTGTGTGATGCCCCTGTCACCTACATGGGATGTTTCCTTAGCTGAGTTCACAGCATCCTGGCTGCAGCCCTCAGAACACCCCCTATCAGCTGGCCACTATGGTTCACGACACTTGTGTTGATTGCCCTTATCGTCTGGTGTGACACCAGGGAGCCACCTTGTTCCTTTATCTGCTGAGTCCTATCAACCAGCAGATGTCCTTGAGAGTCCCCCTCCCCTCCATTCCCACGCCTGAGACCCTGAAACCATGGAAGCCCAGGGCTGGATAGGGCCCGGGGCCATTGACTTCCACTTCCTCATCACGTATATGGAAACAGTGGCGCAGTGACCTCACAGTATATGAGAGTGATGAGTGGGTCAGGGTCATTGTTGTTTCCCGTGGAATAGTGTAGGCCCTTCTGTCTCCCATTTCATTTTTCTCCTCACCCCAGGCTCCTAATACATCCCTTGGGTGGTAACCAAGGTGATCTTTCTGAAATTAGTCTGATCATGGATGTCCTAAACATACTCTCCCCATTGCCCATAGGGCAAAACCCAGACCCACTGGGTGCTGACCCATGGCAGGCAGAGAGGCTGAATGGCTAAGAACGTGATCCTAGACACTCCTTTGCCAGGGACAAAGCAGGTACCTGACAGACGTGGGTGAATTCATCCACTTATAAATTTTGTACTTTTGTATGATTGCATCTTTTTAAACTCCTTTTTTAAATAGTGGTAAAATACATGGAACATGACCACTCGAACATGACGGTTCAGGAGCATTAAGTGCTTTCCCTTTGTTGTCTAGCTACCGCTACCCTCCGTCTCCGGGACTCTTCGTCTTATGAAGCTGAAAATCTATACCCATGAAACGACTCCCCATCTCCCCTGTCTTCAGCCCCTGGCAACTGATAGGATCATCTCTTTTATAAAATCTTAACAGGAAAACAAAAATGACCATTTACAAATGGTAAATGACCATTTACCAAACCTGCTGTTTTCTTTCTACCCATAAAACTGAAATTACTAAAGCTCACAGCCCCTCCACCCCACCCCCCTACCCCGCCCGGTTCCCGTTACTCTCCAGGTCCTCTTGCTCCTCTCCTTGGTCCGCTACTGTGGCATCACCCTTTGGAGGGAGCAGCTTAGATAATCTACATGCTCCCACGTCTGCAAAAACCATGTTCTTATTTTATTTTATTTTACTTATTTATTTGACAGAGAGAGACACAGCAAGAGAGGGAACACAAGCAGGGGGAGTGGGAGAGAGAGAAGCAGGCTTCCCGCCAAGCAGAGAGCCCGATGCGGGGCTCGATCCCAGGACCCTGGGATCATGACCTGAGCCAAAGGCAGATGTTTAACGACTGAGCCACGGAGGTGCCCCCATGTTCATATTTTTAAGTACTTCACAAAGTACTGAAAGTAAAAAATAAATAAGTTTCAGGGTGCCTGGGTGGCTCAGTCTGTTAAGTGTCTGCCTTCAGCTCAGGTCATGATCCCAGGGTCCCATGATCAAGCCCCGCTTTGGGCTCCCTGCTCAGTGGGGAGCCTGCTTCTCCCTCTGCCCCTCACCCCACTCATGCTTCCTCTCTCTCTCTAATAAATAACTAAAACCTTAAAAAAAATAAATAAATTGCTAGTTTGCAACATGAAAAAAATGATAGATTATTCAAATGCTTTCTCCTAAGACCTGGAAACATTGAAAGTAACTTAAATAACACAGTCCCTTGATGAAGTAATGGAAAAGAGAATGTGTCTCTAAGGACAGAATTCCTCAAAGCTCATCTCAGAGTCCCAACAGTCAAGGCTTTGTGGGGGGGAAAAAGGAAGTCTTGCAAATTGATTTATACCACAAAAACCATGAAAATGGAAACAAAAACTGTTTGTCAAGTCTAAGTAGCCATCTACTGAAGTTTTGTAAAAACAGGGAGAGTCAAAAGCACCGCAAAGCCTGATGTCCAGGCGAGAATTAGGGTTCTCAGATTGGGGAATACGCCCCTTCTGGTTACTTTGGTGTCCTGTGTTCGTGCCTGGCCCCTTTGTAAGCATAGCGCTTTGTAGATCTCCACCTCCCAGAAGCATACACAAGTGTTGATAGAGGCTGCAAAAGTAAACAAGTGGAGAGGTATTGTTAGATGCCTCCATAGATGAGACCTGCCCGTGTGTGAAGGACCACATGCTACTAGAATTAGCCAAAGGGTCTACATCACGTGTTCAGTGTAAATACAGGAATTGCATATTTATGTTCATAAGATCGCATCTACTCCATGTGTCAGATGATTTAAATTTGGGTTGTTTTCGTATCCAGTGACACAAATATCAATTTCTCAAAACAGGACAGAATCAAAATGAAATGATGGTGTAGCTCACTCTTCATCTCCAGCCATTAGTTCCTAATTTGGTCATCTCTTTGTTTTATTATACTCATAATTCTGAATTCTATCAGACACTGGGAATGAAGAAGCTACCCGGAAGAGAGAGTAGTCTGTACGGAACACAGCAGAGGGGCCATGAGCCCTGGGAGTGGAAGTTGTCCGTTCGGAGGCTGGTTCCCCTACTGTCCACACAGCTGTGGTGGCATCCGTAACATCCCAGAGCTCGCTCTCATTTTTATTGGAAAGTAGCAATGACAGGGCTGTTGAGAAGATTAAACGTAGTGACACACACAGAATGCCCAGCCCTGTGAGGTAGACATTCTTCACCTCTTTAGCCCCACCCCAGGTCCTGCTAACACGGTTCTCCTGGTTGCAGTCCCAATTTGATGGAATGGAACTGGGGGCAGCACACTTTTTTCTGTAAAGTGCCAAATAATAAATGTTTTTGGTTTTGCAGCCCATGTGGTTCTGTAGCAACTACTCAACTCTGCCACAGTAGCAGAAGCAGCCGTAGACAATATGTCATCAAATAAATGTAGCTGTGTTCCAATAAAACTTGATTTACAAAACAGACAGTGGGCTGGACTTGGCCCGCGGGCCATATAGTTTGCCAACCTTTAGCATGAAGGAGGGACCTGCCGAGCAGAGAGCCCCATGCGGGCCTCGATCCCAGGACCCTGAGATCATGACCTGAGCCAAAGGCAGAGGCTTTAACCCACTGAGCCACCCAGGTGCCCCTGAAATACTCCTACTTTAAAACGTTAGATATAATTGCCATATAGGTTCTGTATTCCTGGAGCCAGAGAGTCACTTATTACATACCCATGGGACATTTATAGAAGTTGAACAAACATTATGCCACGAGGCAAGCCACATTAATTTGCCAGAAGTAGAATTAGTGTGGATTAAAATGTGACAGAATCAAAAAATAGTTGAAAACAAGGTGTGAATTGCACTCAGGGCTCCGGGTGCTGGACCAAGAAATAACTCAAGCTTCTGTATACTTGTAGGTATGAAATAATGCACTCTTGCTGGAGAGCTGAGCCCTTGGACCGACCTACCTTTTCCATGTTGAGGCTGCAGCTAGAAAAGCTCTTGGAAAGTTTGCCTGAAGTTCAGGACAAAGCTGATGTTATTTACATCAACACACAGTTTCCTGAGAGCTGTGAGGACCCTGGAGAGGGCCCTGCCCTTGCTCAGCTAGACACGAATATTGATCTTGACTCTATCATTGGTTCCTGTACTCCCAGTGCGGCCATCAGCGTGGTGACGGCAGAAGTTCACGAGAACAGACCTCGTGAGGAAAGGTACATCCTGAACGGGGGCAATGAGGACTGGGGAGATCTGGCTTCCGCCGCCCCGGAAAAGAACTGTGTTCTACCAGAGGACAGACTTGTAAAAAGTGGAGTCTCCTGGTCCCAATCCAGCACACTGCCGCTGGAGAGCCCATCACCAGATGGACTTTTGTTTGCCGATGACTCCTCCGAAGACTCAGAAGTGCTCATATGAGGAGAGCCGAGAGACAGTCCCAACTCACGGAAATTCTTCTGCTTTGGGAGAATCCCCGTACACTCTGTGTTTTTGGAACTTGTCTTCCTTTCCCAATCAAATGTCATGGTCCTAAAGCACCAGGTGAATGTTGTCAAGTAAGTCATCATGAAAAATACATAATATATATTTATTTAAAGAGAAAATACATATATGTGTATATGCTAGAAAGAAAAAAAAGATCTATTTTAATAAAAGATGACTTATTTCATGTTGCTTCCCTTGCAGATCTAAAATTTACACCTTAACAGCCTCATCTCTACAGCTGTTGCCTGATGTTAACATTTGCACAGAGTCAGTGTTATTTTTTTAAAGTCCTTTTCTTTTTTCATGACCATTAAGTGTTAAAAATAATTTGTAAAATGAAATCTTGTATTTGACTTTGCTTCTGGTCTTACGAAAAAATCTGATATTCTTACATGAATCACCTCTTTGCTAAGAATGACTTATTTAATATTTAAAGTTTTATAACTGGTTAATTCTTTGATAGGACTTCCTAATAAAATATGAATGAGGACGGATGTGTCGTACTTACTTGGAAAAAGAGTGGTCACTGGCCAGCAGCCTCTGTGCCTTTGCAAAAGGAATTCCCTTAATGCCTGGCCCTTGACGCAGTCGCTTTGACTGATCTTGGCATTGTTCCATCAGGATATGGAAAAAACACTCCAGAGTCCAAAGATGAAGAACAGAAAATATAGAAAAATATAATCTGGATGGAAAGATTTAAAATAACCTATAGAAGAGAGTCTGACAGGTGGAGCGCTTTTCTGTTGGGGAGTCACAACTTGCGGGAGGTAGATGTGGGCCACGGGCAGGGTCCACCCCGGCTTAGAATTCAGCGCCTCTGAGTTCACATCCAGGCTCTGCTGAGACTTGGCAGCCGTTGTTCCTTGAGCACTTCCTGTGTTTCAAGCACTTTACGTGAACTGCCCTATTTAATCTGTATAATACCACCATGGGTACCAATGCCATCATCACGGATGGGCTGGGAAACCGAGGCTGGAGACGTTGAGAAACCAGCTATGGCCCACCTCTAGAGAGGGGTGCAGCCAGAATTTCAGAACCAAGTAATCTGATTCTGGCTGGCTCAGAATCGGGGGGGTTGCTCCAGAGCCTCTGGATCTCTTCATTGTATCTAATAAACATAGGTTATTACTATGTGACCACACATAGCACTCATGTCACCTTAATAACAACCCCAACAGGTAGGTACAACTGTTCTCTCCACAAATGGGCAGGCTGAGGCAGGGAGACCCTAACTTACTCTGCCAGTGAAGGCAGCACACTGACGCAGTGTGAGCATTGATCCTGCGGGCCTGTCGGTCCCCACTTGGAAGCGGCCTCTCCCAAGCCACAGCATCCTGTGAAGATCCGCATGGGCACTGAGCCCAGAAGGGTGGCCCCCACAGCCTGGGTCCTGGTCCTGGTCCTGGCTGCAAACCCAGGAGCCCCCGTCTCCAGCAGGAGCCCGATTCACTGTTACTGTGAAATGCTCTGTACAAGAAAGTTCTGAGGGCTTGAAAAGGATCTGCATTGTTGTAGAAAATGCCAGCATCACCTTTTATCAGTGAAAGAGAAAAAAAAAAAGGCTGTTAGAACCTATAAAGATAATTTCTGCTGTTAGAAATTTTGGAATGGTTGTTTAAAAAATCAACAAAAAATTTTATATCACCTACTTGTGCAAAGTTTCTTATTGATGTTGACTATCAAGAATGTGAATAGTGGGCGCCTGGGTGGCTCAGTGGGTTAAAGCCTCTGCCTTCAGCTCAAGTCATGATCTCAGGGTCCTGGGATCGAGGTCCGCATCGGGCTCTCTGCTCGGCAGGGAGCCTGCTTCCTCCTCTCTCTCTGCCTGCCTCTCTGCCTACTTGTAATCTCTCTCTCTCTCTCTCTCTCTGTCAAATAAATAAATAAAATCTTAAAAAAAAAAAAAAGAATGTAAATAGTTCGGGGCGCCCGGGGGGGCTCAGTCATTATTAAGTGTCTGCCTTTGGCTCAGGTCATGATCCTAGGGTCCTGGGATGGAGTTCTGTTCAGCGGGGAGCCTGCTTCTCCCTCTCTCACTCCTCCTGCTTGAGTTCAGTCTTTCACTCGCTCTGTCAATTAAATAAATAAAAATCTTTTTAAAAAAAATAGTTCCTCATTAAATTAAATTAAGTCCTGGATTGGGAAATGAGTGGCTAGTTCAAGCAAAAAAAAAACAACAACAACAACAAAAAAAAACACAAAAAAAACCCCTGATGTAAAAAGTATGTTCACACGCATAAGATAAATAAGCAAATTGAAAAACTGTTATTTGGAAGTTTCATAAACTTAACATGAAATATCTAAATTAATATACTTTGTGCTTTATATTTCTGACTAATTGTACTGTGTAAACAAATAGATAATAAATAGCTCATCAAATGCCCACAGCCCCCCAAATCCTGTCTGTCCAGTTTGCTCAGTCTGTATGTGTGGCTGAGAAGGGCCCAGAAGACTGGACCAGTTCCGCTCCAGGAGAGCATGAAGAGGTGAGCAAGCTGTGGCTTCTGGCTTTTCTTGAGACATCAACAAACACAGCAGAGAAATTCACTTCATCTCCAACCCACAGCAATGCACCAGGCCCTTGATTAAATGGGATGCAACAGGCAGCACCTTCCTGTCCCTGCTTCCTTTTCCCCAAAGGGGAATGAAGCTGCACGACCATTATTCAGACATTTCAAATCTCACTGAGAAATGTTTGAAAATTCTGGAAGAATTAAACTTCAGAGGACACAATCATTGGGAAACACTTGTGCAATCTCCTGTGCATGGACTGAAAATAGCCTTTTAAATTCCCTTTTGTAAAAACTCAAATTAATTTTGTAAAGTGGCTCTTATGGGCAAAAAGGAGGGAGAAAAAACAGAGAAACAAATTGGGTGATTGTCTTCAGCCATCTGGGACAGGGCCGGGGAGGGCAAGAGGGCAAGAGAAATAAACAAATACCAGAAATACTCGTGACCTACAGGTTGGGACTAGTTCTGCCTTGGGAGGGTTTTTCTTGCTTCCTCCCTCCCTCTCTCCTTCCTTTTCCTTCCTTTCTTTTCCTTTCCTAAGTAGAAAGGAGAAGTGAAGCTCAGAGCCTCCTAAGCTGGGCCACTCAGCCAGGGGCAGAGGCTGGATGGGAACCAGTCATGTGAACACTCCTTGGGCAGTCTAGGCAGGTCACTTGGCTCTCCCGGAGCCCGAGCTTCCATAAGTGTACAGTAAAAATAGCAATCCCTTCTTCTGCAAACCCCTGGGTGGGTCTGTAGGAAGGGGAGGAGGCAAGGTCTTTGAAAGAACTTTCTTATTAGAGACTTTTCCCAATTGGAAGCTTCTCCCAATTTTGTTTTTTATGCAGTAGAAACTCACCATTTGTCATATTAGAAGTATTTTCCCTGATTGTGTTATCAACTCCCTCCAAGATAACACAAACACACTCAAAAATAAAAGAATTTCACCATTGCCAGGGATGCACACAGGTGAGGAAGTTGGCAGAGTGAAGGTGACTCTGCGACATCCCTCATCTCAGATGGCTCCTGGGCTTAGAGGCAGGCAACTCTCTACACCCTGATGCCCAGAGGGGCCTCTCCTATCCGTCTCACCCTGGAGTTTGACCACTTGTGAGCCTCCGTGCCCATCCATCCCCATATACGAGTGATGGCAAGCAGTAGTGGCCTTTCGACAAGATTGGGGGACCAGAGGTGAGTCCGAATGCCCTCCCTGGATGGGGGGACTCTCCCTCTGCCTCCATGACCCCAGACCAGCAAAAGTTCCTGCTCAGGAAGCCGGCCAAACCACAGTCTCTTATCTTGCAAATCAGATTGACTGTGGCCAGACTAATCCTGACTCGTGAAAGTCAGGACCTTTGTGACTTCTCCTGGTCAATGGCAAAACAAGTGGGAACTTCTGCTGAGTCAATGGGAAAAAAACGGACCCAAAAGTAAACCAGCTACGACAGCAACTTAACTTCTCTAAAGACACTTAGTTACCTTGGATAACAAATGAAAAAAACGGGAAGTTTTGTTTTCTTTAATGAACATTTCAGTAATTCATGATGTTTCTGTATGTAGATTTTATCCACTCTTTTAAAGGTCCCAGAACAGAAGTAAAACTGCCCTTCTATTTAATGTAACCCTGTCTAAATTACCTAAATTAGTTATATTTAAATGTAATGAGGGGTGCCTGAGTAGCTTAGTTGATTAAGTGTAGGACTCTTGGTTTCAGCTCAGGTGGTGATCTCGGTGTCCCCAGATCACTGGGCTCCATACTTGGCATATTTGTCCCTCTCCCTCCCCCTCTGCTCCTTTCCACTCCGCCCAAATAAATAAATAAAATCTTTAAAAAGAAAACTTTTTTTAAAAAAATGTAATGGTTATTTCTAGAAGCTGTAACCCAAAGACCACTCCCTCAGAATATTTTCATGTACAATATCTTCTACTGAAATGGGATTCCATGTATAGATATTTGAAAGAGCAACTTGATTGTTCTATATATTAACCCTTCCTACCTCTGAAGGACACAAGAATATGAAATTAATTCGTGGACTTACTGAGACTGCACAGTTATAAATTCTAACCAAGGCAGTGTTTTCAAACAGCAGTCCTGTGAGGCCACATTTAATCAATTCATCCATTTACTAATATTCACTGAGAAGAAGGCTTTTTTCTGAACATTGGGATTTGCAAAGAACAGCCTTGCTGTCTTGAGTAACAGTCCAGAGGAAGGAACACAGGGCTTCAGATGAATACTTTCTTTTTAAAAATATTCCTCAGAATGCTCTGACTTGCACATTTTGTTGAAGCCAAGCCTGCAGATGATGTTTAGACTCTAACAAACCTCAGAACTAGAGAGCATGTGCTTTCCCTGGAAGCAGGCCCTAAGTTTGCCCTGTCAAACTTAAAATTAAAGGGCCATCCACTGGAGTTTGAAAACCAAAGTTCCATTATACCACAATGGTCTGGGCAGTTCAAGGGAATGTACACTTCTGCTTTAACTCCAAGAGTCCTGATGGCTACTTTTAACATAGTTTCTCCAAGGATAGAAAATAATTTCTTATTACATAAGTTTGTAGTTTTCCAAAACTTTTCTTTCTGTACTTCATATTAGAGTATCTCTACTGGTCTATCTTCAAATTTGTTCGTTCGTTCTTCTGCCAGCTCACGTCTGCTGTTGAGTCCTTCTAGAGAGTTTGTCATCTCAGTAATTATACCTTTAAAAAAAATTTTTTTTTAAGTTAACTCTGCCCCCAGTGTGGGGCTTGAACTCACGACTCTGAGATCAAGAGCTGCATGCTCTACCGACAGGGCCAGCCAGATGCCCCTCAGTAATTGTACTTTTAACTCCGAAAGTGACATTTTTTTCTTTTAATAACTTGTATTTCTTTGTATTCTCTATTTGATTTTGAGCTAAAATTTTTAAAACATAGTTTTCTTTAGTTCCTTGAACATATTTATAAATAGATGTTTTTTAAAATAATAAAATGTCTACTAAGTCTGTTATCTGGGCCTCTTCAGGAACAATTCCTATTGACTACTTTTTTTTCTATGTATGAGTTAACTTGTTTATTTGCATGTTTCACATATTTTTTGTTGAAACTGGATATTTCAGATCATATACAATAGCAACTATAGATTCTAATTTGTCCCTCCTTCCAGAAGTGCTTGTTACTACTGTGTGTTTTCTTATTTGTTTAGTGGCTTGCCTGAATTAATCCTGTAGGCTGTGTTTCTCCTCCAGTGTTGGACCATTGATGTCTCTGCTTAGTTAATTTTTAACAATTATTCTTGTTTTCATTTTAAGTCTGGCTTTTAAGGGATCATCCCTGGGTCAGCATGGTTTAGATTACTAAACATTGTTGTACTTAAACATCTTGAGGCAATAAACCCTTTACCTTTTGTTTATAGATCTGTCTACAGCTTGGAGAATATATTCCAAATTCAGGAAATTTATAAGTCTGCCCTGCATTCACAGTGTACCCTGTACAGCTAGTGATAAGTAGTTCACTAAATGTGAGTGGATTAAACATTCTAATTGAAAAGACAGAGATCATTAGGCTGGATAAGAAGGGACTTATATCTAGGAATACAAATAATTCTTACAACTCAACAATACAAAGACAACCTAATTTTTAAAAGGGGGAAAAAAACAATTTTTAAAAGGGCAAAGGATCTGAAATATACTTTTCCTAAGAAAATATAAAATGGCCAATGAACACATGAAAACATATTCAACATCATTAGTTATTAGGAAAATGCAAATCAAAACCACAGTGAGGGGCACCTGGCTGGCTCTGTTGGTGGAACATGCAGCTCTTGATTTCAGGGTTGTGAGTTCAAGCCCCACACTGGGTGTAGAGATTACTTACAAATAAAATATTAAAAAACAAACAAACAAACAAACAAACAAAGTATGGTGAGCTACCACCTCACAGCTACTAGAATGGCTATAATCTAAACGACAGTTAATGACAAGTGTTGGTAAGGATGTGGAGAAGTTGGAATCCTTGTACATTGCTGATGAGATTACAAAATAGTACAGCTGCTTTAAAAAATATTTTGGCAGTTCCTCAAGTAGTTAAAACATAGATTTACATTATGACCCACCAATTCCAAGAGAATTGAAAACAGGTTCACACAATAACCTTATACACAAATATTCACAGCAGTGTTATTCATGATAACCAAAAAGTGGAAACAACATAAATGTTCATCAAGGGATGATGAATGGATAAACAAAATGTGAAATATCTATGCCATGATGTGCTGATATATGATGCAATGTGGATTAACTCTGAAAATACGTTGAATGAAAGAAGCTAATCACAATGGACCACATACTGTGTGATTCCATTTATGTGAAATATCCACAATAGGCAAATCCATGGAGACAGAAAGTAGATTAATGTTTGCCTGGGGCTGGGGGAGGAGAGAACAAAAAGTGACTGCTAATGGACTCAGGATTTCTTTTGGGGAAAATCATGTATGTTTATAGATTTCCAGCTCTTCCTTCACTCATTTTAAATTCTGTTATTAGGTGCATAAGTATATAGGATTATTGTTTCTTTCAGATGAAGTGACCCCTTTAACATTATGAAATTACCTTCTATACGTCCCTCATAATATTCTCTGCTGTGAAATCTACTTTGTCTGATGTTAGTATAGTCATTCTAGCTTTCCTCTTTATACAGTTAGCATATCATATAATTTTTCATGCTTTTCGATTTCAACCTATTTGTGTTTTTAATTTAAAGTGCCTTCCATGTAGGCAACATATAGTTGGACTTTTTTTTTTAACCAATCTGACACCACTGCTTTTTAATTAAGATAATTAGACCAATGGCATCTAATATGATTATTGATATGGTTGGGTTTCAAGCAACCATCTTGCTATTTGTTTTGTGTTTGTCCTATCTGTTCTTTATTCCCTTTACCTATTTTTTTCTGCCTTCTTTTGGAATAATAAAATATTTTTTATTATTCCATTTTACCTCCCATCAGTTTTTCTTCTTCTAGTGATGATCTTAACATTTATAGTTATCAGTCTCTGTTCAAGTGATATATCATGTAAAGTATAGTATAAAAGCCATAGAATAATATATTTCCACTTCTCCACTCCTGGGCTTTATGCTATTGAGACATGGATTTTATTTCACACATGTGATAAACCCAAAAGTAGTGTTATTATGTTTGTTTAAGTAGTAAAATATCTGTTAAAGATATTTCAATAATAAGAAAAGATCTTATATAGTTATGTTGTTACCATTTCCACTGCTCTTTTTTTTTTTTTAAGATTTTATTTATTCATTCGACACAGAGAGATCACAAGGAGGCAGAGAGGCAGGCAGAGAGAGAGGAGGAAGCAGGCTCCCTGCCGAGCAGAGAGCCCGATGTGGGCCTCGATCCCAGGACCCTGGGATCATGACCTGAGCCGGAGGGCAGCGGCTTTAACCCACTGAACCACCCAGGTGCCCCACTGCTCTTTATTTCTTTGTGTGAATCCGGTCTTCCACATGGAATCATCTTCTGGACATTTCTCCTCAGGCTGGTCTTCTCATGATTAATTCCTTCAGCTTTTATAAATCTGAAAATGACTACTTTTTTAACAATTCATTTTTTAAAAGGTTTTATTTATTTATTTGTCAGAGAAAGAGAGAGCACAAGCAGAGGGAGCGGTAGGCAGAGGGAGAAGCAGGCTACCCACTGAACAAGGATCCCAGTGTGGTACTTGACCCCAGGGTCCTGAGATCATGACCTGAGTTGAAGGCAAACACTAACCAACTAAACTACCCAGGTGTCCCCGAAAATGACTATTTCTCATTTGTTTTGAAAGATATTTCTGCTAAGTATTGATTTCTAGATTGAGAAAGTTTTTTCTCTCAATACTTTAAAAAATGTTTCTCTACTCTCTTCTTGTTCTCATTGATTCTCAGAGAAAGAAATTAATGTCATTCTTATCTCTTTAGGATTTTTTTTTTTGGTATGTAACATGTCTTTTTTTTGCACTTAAAAAAAAGATTTATTTACTCATTTTAGAGAAAAACAGAGAGAGTGCAGTCAGGGGAAGAGGCAGAGGGAGAGGGAGAGACAGAATCCTCAAACAGGTCTCTCCTTCTGAGTATGCAGCCTGATGTGGGGCTCAATCCCAGGACCCTGAGGTCATGATCTGAGCTGAAATCAAGAGTTTCTAGTTAATGGACTGAACCACCTAAGTGTCCCCTTTCTCTTTGCTTTTAAGATTTTTGTGGGATGCCTGGGTAACTCAGTCATTAAGCATCTGCCTTCAGCTCAGGTCATGATCTCAGGGTCCTGGGATCGAGTCAGTTCCACATTGGGCTCCCTGCTCAGTGGGAAGCATGCTTTTCCCGTTCCCACTCTCCTGCTTGTGTTCCCTCTCGCTGTCTCTCTCTCTATCAAATAAATAAATAAAATCTTAAAAAAAAAAACTCTTAAAATTTTTTTTTCTTTATCACAGATTTTATTCATATGCTTATGAAAAGCTTTGGTGTAATCTTTGGATTTCTTTTGTTTGGCTTTAATTGATCTTCTTGGATCTGTGAGTTTATAGTTTTTATCAAGTTTGAGAAAATTTCAGCCATTATTTATTCAAAAATTTTTCCTGACCCTCCCTTCTTTTGGGATTCCAATTACACACATATTGGGCCACTTGACTACCCACTGATGTTCACTGCTCACTGATGTTTAATATTTTTTTCATTCTTTTTTCTTTTCTGAGATTTTGATTAGTTTTTATTCCTATGTCTTGAAGTTCACTAATGTTTCCTTCTGAAGTAGCCAATCTGTTATTACTCCCATCCAGTATATTTTTTATATCATGCATTGTATTTTGGATTTCTAGAAACTTAATTTGGTCTTTCTTCTATTTTCCATGTCTCTACTTAACTTTTGAACATATGGAATTAAGTTACAATAACTTTTGGGGTGCCTGGGTGGCTCAGTTGCTTGGGCATCTGCCTCTGGTTTAGGTTGTGGTCCCAGCATCCCAGGATTGAGCTCTGCATCAAGCTCCCTGCTTGGCAGGGGGGTCCGCTTCTCCCCCTCCCTCTGTCCCTGCTTGTGTGCTCTCTCTCACTCTCGCTCTCAAATAAATAGATAAAATCTTAAAAAAAAGTTATAATAACGTTTAATATTCTTTTCTGCTCATTCTGACTTGTCAGTTCTAGATCAGTTTCAATTGGTTCTTCTTCTTCTCCTATGTCTCATATTTTCCTGATTCTTTGCATACCTGGTAACCTTTAATTAGATGACAAACATTGTGATTTGATCTTCAAGGGTGCTGGAGATTTTTTATATACCTATAAATATCCTTGAGCTCTGTTCTTGGACACAGTTACTTGGAAACTATTTGACCTTTTAGGTCTTGCTTTTAAGATTTGTTAATTGGGCTTAAGAACCCTTGTTTAATCTAGGACTGTTCGTCTCCATCATTGGGGCAAAAAACTTTTGAGAACTCTAGAAAATGCCCTATAAATTATGAAATTTCCTAGGTTAGCTGATCAGAATAGACACTTTTCCCAGCCCTTTCTGGTACTGTTCCTTCTTATTTTTGGTGAATCTTTTCTTGGTGTCAGGTAGTTCCTTCACATGTAGAGACTGATCAGTTCTCACTGAAGATTTGAGGAGAACCATCTCTAGATCTCAAGTTTCCCTCATGTACAGCTCTTTCCTCTCCATATTCAGTCCTACAAACTAGCTGTCTTACTCACATTGGATCCCAGTTTAGTCTTCTAACCTCTGGGAATCTGCTAGGTCTGCTTTGGTTTCTCTTCCCCGTATTTTGGCCTGGAAACTTTCTCAAGCTAATAAGCTGGACCAATCAGAGGGCCTTTCTTTCTTTCTTCTTTCTTTCTTTCCCTTCCTTCCTTCCTTCCTTCCTTCCTTCCTTCCTTCCTTTCTTCCTTTTTAAAATTCTTATGGGATAATTGTCCATTACCTGCTGTTCAGTGTCTTGAAAATTGTTGTTTCATATTCTTGGTCTGTTTATTGTTGTTTTAGGCAGAAGGGTAAATTTGGTCCCTACTCCACCATCTAGCAGAAGTTTCTAATGAACTTTTTATAAACTTTTTTTTAAAGATTTTATCTATTTATTTGAGAGAGATAGCAAGAGAGAGCATGAGCAGGGAGGAGAGGGAGAAGCAGGCTGGGTCTTGATCCCAGGACCCTGAGATCATGACCTGAGCTGAAGGCAGGCCCTTAACTGACTGAACCACCCAAGCACCCCATAAACTTTTTATTATGGCAAATTTCAAACTTACACAAAAGTAGGCAGGACAGTCGTGTAAATGCCCATGTATCCATCTCCAGGTCTTAGAAAATGATCAACTCATAGTCAATCTTGTTTTATCTGTGTCCTCACTCACTTCTCTCCCTCTTGTATTATTTTAAAGCAAATCCCAGACATCATGTAAACTTATGTTAATATTTCAGGGTGAGTTTCTGCAGTGATCCCTGTCAGTGCCCTGTCCATATTCCTCCTGTCCTTCCACTTCGGTGTGCCTGAACTGACTCTAGCTCTCATTGTCTGCATCTCTTTGCTTAAAGGCTTTCCTCAAAAGTGGGGAGAACTACTGTGTCCTGCTCATAGTAGGTTGGAACTGCCAGTGTCATTGGTGCCCCCCCCAGGGACTGACCCTGACCAAGGACTAACAGGTATGAAGATATGAATATCTCAGCTCCTTCATCCCTTGTGAGATGATTATGAGGCATTTGCTTTGCACCTTTCCCCTAGGTTTCTCAATGAGATTACATTCCCTTTGCCCATAGAGCATTATCCCCTTTATTAACTGTATCCCCTCTGTGTCACATCTGCTCACTCCCTGTATCAGTTTTCCCCGGCTGCCATAACAAAGTACCACAGACTGGGCGACTTAACATAATTTATTTTCTCATGATTCTAGAAGCTAGAAGTCTGATATCAAGGTGTCAAGAGTTCAAGGTGTCAGCAGAGTTGGTTTCTTCTGAACCTCTCTCCTTGGGTTATAGATGACTGTCTTCTCCCTGTGTCTTTACATGGTCTTTGCGTGTGTGCGCACACATGCATATGTCCTAATTTCCTCTTCTTATAAGAATGCCAGTCATACTGGAGTAGGACCCACCTACGCAACCTTGTTTTTACCTTAATTACCTCTTTTAAGGCCCTATTTCCAAATACAGTCACATTCTGAGGTATTGGGAGTTAAGACTTTAGCATATGAATTTTTTGGGAAAAATTCAGCCCATAACCCTCCCCTACTGGTGTTTCCTGCATCTCTCAAATGAACTACTTCTACTCAAATCTTTATCTCAGGGTCTGCCTCTGAGCAAACGCAAATGGAGGAAATCTCTAAAAGATAAAGGACTCTTGAAAAAAATAACGAAATTACCCCCATACACTCTTGATATCCATGCTTCAAGGCTTTACCTGTTCTGTCTTGTATAATTGGCTTTTTACATGTGCACATCTTTTTATATTTTTACATCCTCACCAGTGACGGCAGGGACTATGCGGTATTGATCTTATCCCTATCCAGGCAGTGCCTTGGATGCAGGAGATACCAATGCTGTTTGATTTGCTCATATAAATAACAGTAGTTCTAGTCTGCCTTGGAAACTAGGTTTTAATAGAATAGCCACAAAAATCTAAATGACAAAAGTACTTGTACTTTAATCATGTAAAATCCTTGCTGAGTCTATTACCAGCAATCTATATGAATGTGCAATATCTAGCACTAAGGCACACAATATTTGTTGGCTGAAATAAGGTTTTAGTGATTTTTAACCAGATATATGTATATAGAGCATCATCAACTGAAGTTGGAAGCTAAAGCTAAAAACTCAGGATTACAAAGGCATAGAAGACACGAATTTATATAAAATATTTTCAAACTGCTAGTGCCACCTACTGGTGAGTATTGGCCAGTGTTCCAGAAACCTGTCTCCATGCTCTTGAATTTTGATGGTAGTATAACAAGGGGCTTATATGAAGCATTAGTAAACAATAAAAATCTGACACAATAAAAAATGTTTATATATAATTACAAGTTTCTTGTGAAAAGTAACTACCACAAATTCAATCTTCACATTTATATATACACATGAGCCTCAACTCAAAACTCAAAACCGTGCTATCGACGTTACGCTTACAACACAGTGCCTTGGGTTCAGCTGACCTTGACCTCAAAGTACTTTCCAGACCACTTTCCATTAATTTAGAGAACAGTTTCCCTTGAGCTGAGAGGACTGGGGTAGGGGCACGTGCAGAGGATGCAAGAAACTGAGACACAAAGAGCAGAACTTTGACACGAAACCGTCCCACACTCTCCACTAAGCATCGGACCACAACCACACTGAAATCTAGGACCTGAGGTTTCGGCTTCAGGTCGGCCCCGCCTCCCAGCCCGCCCCGGCCCCAGTACGGTCCCGCCCCACCCCGCCTATTTCCGCGGCCCCGCCTCCACGCTC
>LNAC01000033.1:1252945-1313687 GCA_002007465.1 Ailurus styani | reverse complement strand
CTCGGGCCCTGCCCTGAGTCCCTCCTCCCCTCCCGGCCCCGCCCCAAATCTAGCCCCGCCCCCAGTGATCTCCTCTCCCGGCCCCGCCTCCGCGGTCCTGCCCGGCCGTGAGGCCCGCCTCCACGCTCTGACCGGCCCACCCCTCCTAGCCACGCTCTAGCCTCTTTAGCTCCACGCCTGGGCCCGGCCCTTAGCCCGGGCCCGAACCCCGCCTCCTCGCCCAAGCCCAAACCCCTCGTCCACCTCCCAGTCGGAGCCGCAGCACCCGACCCGAACCCGCCTCCCGGGGGCGGAGCTCACCAGGTGCGGACCCGGGGCGTGGCGAGCGTCTCAGAGCGCCAGGTGCCGCTTCCGTGTCAAGATGGCCGCCGCCTGCCGCCTCGGAGCCTGGTTCCATCCCGGCCGCCGCCTTCTTGTCGGGGCCCCGCTGCTTCGCGTCGCCCTCTACCTCCTTTGCTGGGCCCCGGCGGCTGTGGGTGCCGTCCCGGAGCTCGGGCTCTGGGCAGCGACGGTCAACGACGTAAGTGGAGTGTGGAGACCGAGGCGTGGCGCGTCTCGGGCCCTCTGGGTCCTCGCGGAGCTCGCTGCGAGCCCGGGGCCCGGCCGGGGACTTGTTCATCTGGCCTTTGCCGGGCCTGCTCTGGGTGATAACGCTCCCTGAGTCTTCCGTCCGTTATGGACCAGGAGAAACCCCCTCCTCCGGCCCGACCTAGGCTGTGGGGAAGCTTGTGCCTGGGGACGGCTCTCCCTTCTGAGCGCTGGGACTGTTCCGAAGGATCGCCCTCCCGAAGTCCTGGCCCCCGTGGTGCTCTGACGGGTTCTGGCTCGCTCAAGTTCTTGTTTATTCGGACCCGAGCTCCAGATCCCTTGGCATTCGCTCGGGCCGGCATCTTTGCCATTTGACTCCACCTCGGGCCCGGGTGCAGCCGGAGGGCCACACCCGTGAGGCCACTTTAGAGAGGACTTTCCCAGGCTTCACTCAGCATAAACTGAGAAGCGTGTGTGCCGCTTTCGTTTTTTTCTTTAAGTGGGGAGGAAACATGGAGCAGCCACCCCACCCCTTTCGCTCTTCTGGGGTTCCTGAATTTCTCTAGGGCTCCTGTCATAGTTTCGGGAATGTGTGTGTGGAGACGAGGTGGGATGGGTGTTTAAGGAGTGCTGGAAAGGCTAGTCTGGAGGTGCGAGTGTGTGGAAACTTCTTTCCAGGACTGGCCATTTGAGAACTTGGCATCCAGTAGTCACATGAGATGATGTAGGGGCGATGCAGGAGTAGAATTTTGGAAAGTCTTGCTAAAGAAGGACAGGAAACCGGGAAGAGGACTTCTCCTTTGCTTTTCTAGTCAGATGATTCATCCAGCTCTGTTTTAAGATGAATATTTTCCACGTGCATTGAAATGATATTTGAGCCCTGAAGGCAGAGCTTATATTTTGATTTACTCAATCAGAAAAATTAGTACCAGAGGCTGCAAATACTTCCTACAGCATAGAAGATGTACAGGAAGGAAAGTAGGTCTCTTTCTGAATTTTTAAGACCCAGTGCTGCCATTTCTTCCAGGATTTTTCTGGGTTGGTATCCCGTTATATGTGTCAGTGATAGAGCATGCACATCTCTATTATTGAATTTCTCTGAACAGTAAAAAGCAAAACTCAGAACACCACACTTGTGGTTTCATGCTGCTTCTTTAGTGAATGGCAATATCATAAACTAAGTCAGAGTAAACAATACTGGAAGTGAATGAGATATGCACAGATTGTTAAACTACTTGACCATATCTGTAAAGTTCTTTGCCAGCTGTGCTTTGGATGGTGAAACTCCAAAGGCCCTGGAGAAAGAATGACTTTGCCTTCTGCATAAGGAAGATAAATTTTTTCTTGGATCCTACATCAGATCCCTAGCAGTCCATAAATCCCTTCTTTGCAGAGAATACACCAATTTTTCCCCTCCATTTCAAGTTGTTAGAATTTGTCCTTAAGAATAAGAAAGGAGAAGGAGGCTTTCATTTATTCGTATTGCAAATGTATCAAGAAATGTTTCTTTTGATTGTAAAGATCAACAAATAGTTTGATCACCTGCTGTGCAGTGTACTAGACTGGCCATTGCTGTTGTAAAGATGAATTTAAACAATAGTCCCTTCTCTCAAGAAGCTCACATAGTAGTAGAGACAACAGATTCATGAGTAGTTATATACATGGCAGCATTCTTGGATTATTAGTGGAGCACTGGGGTGGGGTGTATGTCACCTAACTCCACTTTCTAGACTTGATGTCTGGTTGGGTCTTTAAAGATGAATAGATATTACCTGGATGAAGGAGAAGGAGGGAGTAGAAAAGCAGCAATGCAGGAAGTTCTTAGTGTTTCTGCAGAATGAGGTTCTGGTTGGAGGATTAAAGGGGACTTAGGCTACCCTTAGCCTCCCACAGCTTAGCCCTGAACCTATGGCCAGAGGTCTAAACTCCAGAGGTCTAAACTCCAGCTAGGGTCTGAGGCCAGTGATGTCATTGAGTGAAGTGAGCTAGAGTTGGGGGATACTGGGAGAGCTGTGACCTGTAGATCATGTGCTTCTTCCGAAGAGGTCAGCTGCCATTCAGCTAGTGGATCTTACATGGCAGTGTAGACACCGAATTGCCAAGTCTCCTCTTTTTTTTTTTTTTTTAAAGGGAAAACCAGAATCCATATTTTTATCATGTCAACTAATTCAAAATATTTTTTGAAAGTTCTGATGTGGGCCAAACAAACCCCATTTATAGGTTATTAGGCTACCAATAACAAATTTTGGGTGTGAATAAAGGAGAACCATTAAAGGATTTTAGGCATAAGTACCAATCACTGTGGCTGCTATCTAAGGATGATTGCTAGACTCAGATCTGGTGGCAGAATTACCAGTGAGGTTATTGCAGAGCAGGAGGCAGAAAATGTTGAGAGCCTGAATTGGAGGAGTGGTGGCAGGGATGGAGAAGAACTAAATTTGGGAAGTTTTTGTGAGATAAAGTAGGCATGCCTTGGGGATTGGGCGATGGGGCTAAGCAGCTAGAAGGAGCCAAGGCTGGGGTAACTGAAGATGGCATCACCTGCAACCAACATGGGTAGTGTAGAAAGAGTTGAAGAGAAGCAGAGAGGAATGTGTCTGCTTTAGGACAGGTTAGTGTGGAATGTCTGTCCACTAGGATGGACATGACCTTAAGGCAGTTGGGTATGTGGATCTGGGGCTCAGAGGAGGGGTCTGGGCCAGGGGATTTGTTGTTATTGTTGAAACTGTGTTGGGGTGGAAGGTTATCAAGAAAGAGCTGCCTGCCATCTGTGTTTTTCATTCCTAACCACTTGTTCATTGAACACAATCCCTTCTCACAGTGTTTTTATTCTTGGTGAGGGCAGACATTAAATAACTAAGTAATGGATTATTTCGTTTTAAGTGTGGCAAGGGTCGTGAAGTATGGGTCCTAGAGACTGTGTAAGGGAGGGCCTGGCCTGGTGTGGTGCGTGGTAGAAGACTTCCTTAGGAAGGGGCTCTTGAACTGGCCTGAGATACTTGAGAAGTCATTAACAAGGTGAACAAAGAGTGACATGGAAGGGATCTTAAGTAAGTTTTCAGCTTGACTACTAAGGTCCTGAGAGCCGGAAGGAGCATCCTGCTTTTAAAGCACTGAAAGAGGGGTGCCTGGGTGGCTCAGTGGATTAAGCCTCTGCCTTTGGCTCAGGTCATGATCTCAGGATCCTGGGATTGAGTCCTGCATTATTGGGCTCTCTGCTCAGCAGGGAGCCTGCTTCTCCCTCTCTCTCTGCCTCTCTGCCTACTTGTGATCTCTCTGTCAAATAAATAAATAAAATCTTAAAAAAAAAATAAATAAATAAAGCACTGAGATCCCCTGCCTGAGCAGCTGTAATGGTACAAGGCAGCAGCCCTTACCTCCTGTGCATTGCTTGTCCCCAGCTGAGACGCTTGAAGCAACGGCATTCCGGAGCCTCTTAGAGAGTAGACACATGGGACAAGATTTTAAGCAAGTGGGTGATGGGACCAGATTTACATTTTAAAAAAAAATCACTCTGGTCATGGGAGTGCTAGAGTTAGAACTGTATATTTTCAAAGGTAAAACTGTACTCCTAAATAGAGAGAAACATTTTTTTAACTAGATCTTTTTATATTTTCTTGTGCTTCATTTTAGAAAACAGGACCTTTGATATTTAGAAAAACTATGTTTAACTCTACCGAAATCAAGTTTTCTGGTAAGTATAATAAACTAATATAATACTAACAACAGTATATTATAAATGAATAATATGTAATATATAAACTGATATATTCATAAAATTAATATAATGTTATATTTTAAGCTAGGCAAATATTTTGTTTTTAAGTGGTTCTAACATTTTCAGGGTTTCTTTTGTTTCGGTCAAGTCTTGGTTATTTTCAAGAATGGGTTTTTCTGAATCATTCTTCAAAAATTATAATTAAAGTATAATAAACTAGGCTTCAGCAAAGAAAAGTACTCCACTTCTGTGAAATTTTACTCTGAATCCCAGCTTTTAAAACTAGATAAATTCCTTTTATGAATATATGAAATGTCATGATTATGGTAAAGCCTTTATGCCTCTGAAACTTTTATAAATATACGTATGATCATAAAATACAGTAGAAATTACTAGACACTAACATTTTAATTAGGATTTTATTTTTTTTTAATTAGGATTTTAAATACTGATGTGTAAGAACTATCAAGTCATAGATCTTGAAGTTTTTAATATTTTTAAGGTGTTTACAGCAAATCATATTCATTATAGTCTAATTCCTCTTAGTGTTTCCAGTAACTTGACTAGGTAAGTCAGTTGCCAGGGTTAAAGTTTTGGGCTAAGGAGTAGTTTTTTGTTGGGTAGAATTAATTGGCTTCCTGGGGATCCAAAGCCATGCCCCTTTTCTCTTTCACACCATGTTCAGATCATTTGATGGGTGATTCTGTCGTATGTGGGTCTTTGCTGAGGGAAGTTGGCCAGCCATGAGCTAGAAAGCAGAGGTGGTTCAAAGCAGCTCATTGATATCATAGATCATCAGTGGTGATAAGAACTTGGTAAGAGGAAATTGAAGTCAAAGGTAGGTGAGGAAAAAAACTGTGGCATCTCTTTGCTTTAATAAATTCAAATCTCAGTGCCTAGATAAGTAAGGTTTAGAAGGTGCAGACAAAAAATTTAAATGGGGGGAAAAGTGATATGTACCAGTGAAACACATAATTTGATTTTAAAAATCAGTACATGGAGGCTGCTGGGAAGATGGCAGAGTGGGAGGACCCTGGGCTCACCTCTTGCCACGTGGCCACCTAGAGAACACCCACATTGGCATAAATAACTCAGAAAGCAAGCGGAAAATTGGCAGAACAGACTCCACAGCCCAACATAGATAAAAGGCCACAGTGAGGGCGCCTGGGTGGCTCAGTGGGTTAAAGCCTCTGCCTTCGGCTCAGGTCATGATCTCAGGGTCCTGGGATCGAGGCCCGCATCGGGCTCTCTGCTCAACGGGGAGCCTNTGTACGGTACAGCAGTACTTGTAATCTCTCTCTGTCAAATAAATAAATAAAATCTTTAAAAAAAAAAAAAAAGGCCACAGTGAAGCAAATCCACCCCCTCCAATCGCTCTTGGCAAGATCCCATCAAAGCAGTGCCACAAGCCTGGCAGTGTGCATACAGCCCAGACAAGGGCCAGCATCACTCCAAAGTGAGTCCTGCTCCAGGGAGAGGGGAAGATAACCACACACCAGTCTGACTGTGACCACAGCAGTAGGCTGGGGGCAGGCAGCTGGTCTGACTGCAGGCCCAGCCCACCAACAAAGGCTTCTCAGGGGACAACACAGGGAAGTGCCTGCAGTTTGGTCCTACTTCATCTCTGGTAAACACCTGGTCTGACTCAACTCAAGCCCAAGGCAGCCCAGTAACAGCACAGGCATGAGACTCTGCCCACAACAGGCAGAGAGCCATCGCATGCTGGACTGAAGGCAAACGCAGCTCTACTACAACAGTAGGACACCCCTGTAGCAACACACATAGGAGACACCACATCTGAAGCACCGTTTTCTGGTAAAAAGGAGACATTGCACTGTAGGACCTTTTCTTCATAAAGCCACTACTTTCAAAAAACAAAAAAATAAGCGGGAGACGTAGCTAACTTCCCAGCACATAGGAACAGACACAACAATAGACTAAATGAGACATGGGACTATATCCCAAATGAAAGAACGGAACAAAATCAGAGCAAGAGACCTAAACAAAGTGGTGATAAGCAATATGTCTGATAGTGAATTTAAAGTAATGTTCATAAAGATACTCGCTAGAATTGAGAAAGGAGTGCAGAGCCTCCATGAGACCCTCCACGAAGAGACAGGAGTCATAAAAAGGAACCAATTAGAGCTATTGGACTAATAGCTCTAATGTAAATAAATGTAAGTTAAAATAATGTAAATAAATATAAATAAATGTAAATGTAAATAAAATAAAATGTAAATGTAAATAAAAACAGACCACCTGGAATAAATAGCAAAAAAGAGGAAGTAGAAGAACGGCTCAGCCACCTGGAGGACAGAGTAATGGAAAGTAATCAAGCTGAGCAGATGAGAGGGGGGAAAAATATGAAAAATGAGAATAGACCCAGGGAACTCAGTGACACTGTCAAGCCTAACAGTCACATGATAGGGATCCCAGAAGGAAAAGAGCAAGAAAAGGGGGCAGAAGATTTGTCTGAAGAAATAATAACTGAAAACTTACGGAGTCTGAGGAAGGAAAGAGAAATCCAGATCCAGGAGGCACAGAGAGCCCCCAACAAAACCAACCCAAAAAGGTCTGCACCAAGACACTAAGTAAGTAAGATGGCCAAAAGTAGTGATAAAGAGAGAATTTTGAAAGCAGCAGAGAAAGGAAAGCAGTGACATACAAGGGAAACCCCATACAGCTATCAGTGAGTTTTTTTCAGCAGAAACTTTGCAGGCCGAAAGGGAGCGGCCTGATAACTTCCAAGTGCTAAAAGGAAAAAATCTACAGCCAAGAATACTCTATCCACCAGCCTTCCATTTAGGATAGAAGGAGAGAGAGAGTTTCCCAGAAAAACAAAAGTTAAAAGCGAAACCAGCCATGTCTCTGTCATACATGATGCCATCAACCTGTGGGCCCCAAATTCGCAGTCCAGCCACCCTCCTGCCCAAGTGAACATGCACGGCCTGCCACCTGCTCAATGCCAAGTCAACGCGTCTTCATCTCAGATTGCCTAGGGCTCAAACTGGCACTCTTCCCCTTAAATTCCAGCCCCTGTGCTCAAGTTTGTGCACAAAAGTGAGCATAATTATAATAGCATAATGAAGCAACTCAAACAGTGACACTATTTATGTGGAATATATAATGGATAAAAGGAGTGTGCTAGGCTGAGAACATCTCCAGCAAGCACATCAAAGAACAATACATACAGCTTGATTCTGGTTAGTAAAAGAAACAAACCTGGGAAAAATAAAACAGGATGAAATCGAGAGGGAGACAAACCATTAGAGACTCTCTCTCTTTTTTTTTTTTTTTAAGTTTTTGTATTATTTGACAGAGAGACAGCGAGAGAGGGAATACAAGCAGGGAGAGTGGGAGAGGGAGAAGCACGCTTCCTGCTGAGAAGAGAGCCGGCGCAGGGCTCGATCCCAGGACCCTGGGATCATGACCTGAGCTGAGGAGGACGCTTAATGACTGAACCACGCAGGCATCCCCTATAAGAGACTCTTAAGCACAGGAAACAAAGTGAGGGTTGCTGAAGGGGCAGTGGTGGGAGGATGGGGTAGCTGTGTGATGAGCATTAAAGAGGGCATGTGACGTAATGAGCTAGGTGTTCTATGCAACTGATGAATCACTAAACTAATAATACACTATATGTTAATTAATTGAATTTAAATTTAAAAAAGGAACCCCTCCCCCAAATCAATATGTAATGTTTGTGATCAGCTAAGAGTAGACCACACTCAAATGGTGGTATTAACATATCTAAAGAAAGAATGAGGCAGCAGAAGGGAATTAGAAGCAAAAGCATAAAAAAATACATGTTAAGTCATGTTAAAGCAGAGGTCTATCAACACCGATGGGAGAGAAGTCTTCTTGAGCTATGACTGTAGGTATGAGATGTCACTGACAGGTGTAGGTGCAGCATCCTTCTGAGCCACCTCATTCTAGTGCTCTGCTCATCAAGCAACTTTCATCACCTTTGGATATCCAGGAAGGCATGCTGAAGGGAGAGAGTTAGTCATTACGCAATCACTTTACAGTTTCTATTCATTTTAAGCGAGTAATTGGGCATTCTAGATTATACGTCTACATTGGTGGTGTGGTGAAGGAGTGAGACTGAGTCTCTGTGTTCTCACAGAACCAGATTTTAGTGCCTGCAAAGCTAAGAATTAGTCCCTTGGATATGTGTCTGTGCTGTGTGGTAGTGGATCAGGCATCTGGCTTTCCCTTAGGTGACCACTCTTTTGCTGCCCGATTCAGGATGCAGTCTTGTGGAGTCACTGCTGAAAATCTCAGTGTAGTTTGCCAAATAAACAGAGAAATCTGTAACTAGAGAACTAAATAGATAACTAAATAGAGAAATCTATAACTAAAATTATAATGTCAGTTTTCCTCAGATTGGTCTATAAATTCAATTAATCTCAATCAAAATCTAAGCTGACTTTAATGTAGAAATTGACTAGCTGTTTCTAAAACTTATATACAAATACAAAAAACCTAGACTAGCCAAAGCAATTTTTTTTTAAGAAACATTTTTTCTTTTTTTTTTTTTTTAAGATTTTATTTATTTATTTGACAGAGAGAGAGAGAGAGAGATTACAAGTAGGCAGAGAGGCAGGCAGAGAGAGAGGAGGAAGCAGGCTCCCCGTTGAGCAGAGAGCCCGATGCGGGCCTCGATCCCAGGACCCTGAGATCATGACCTGAGCCGAAAGCAGAGGCTTTAACCCACTGAGCCACCCAGGCGCCCTAGCCAAAGCAATTTTAAAAAAGAACAAAGTTAAAAGACTTCTATCTGATTTCAAAACTTATATAAAGTTACTGTAATCCTAACAATATGGTACTGGTATAAGATAGAACATATAGAAGAATGAGACAGATCAGAGAGCCCAGAAATAGACCCACATGTGTAAGCTCAATTGACTTTCAGTAAGGTGCCAACGTAATTCTTTAGAAAGAAGATAGTCTTTTCAGTAAATGATGCTGGAACAACTGTATATCTACACTGAAAAAAAATCTCTTACATTGATCATGGATTTAGACACTGTCTCCACCTCTTTGTCCTTCCCTTCTGGGACTCCATTTGCCCTTATGTTAGACCACTTAATATTGTCTTACAGGTCACTGAGGCTTTGTTAATTTTTTTCAGTCTCTTTCTGTGCTTCATTTTGGGTCTTTCTATTGCTTTGTCTTCAAGTTCAGTGATCTTTTCTTGTCCAGTATTTAATCTCATTTAATCTCTATTAATCTCATACAGTGAATTTTTTACTTGACTATTGTATTTTTTTAGTCTCTAGAAGTTGGGTTCCTTTTTTCAAATATCTTCTTTCCTGCTAACATTCTTTTCTGCTAATCATCTTTATCATGTCCATCTTTGTCATCTAATCTGTCATGATTATGAACCAATTTTTTCTTTTTCTTTTTAAGATTTTATTTATTTATTTGACAGAGAGAAAGAGAGAGCACAAGTAGGCAGAGCAGCAGGCAGAGGGAGAGGGAGAAGCAGGCTCTCTGTTGAGCAGGGACCCTGATGTGGGACTTGATCCCAGGACCCTGGGATCATGACCTGAGCTGAAGGCAGCTGCTTAACCGACTGAGCCACCCAAGCACCCTTTTTTCTGCTTTTTATATCTAATTTTTGATTGGATGGTTGATGTCATGAATGTTACATTCTTTTTTTTTTTTTTAGATTTTATTTGAGAGAGAAAGTATAAGCGGGGGAAGGAGCAGCAGGAGAGGGAGAAGTAGACTCCCTACTGAGCAGGGAACTTGAGAAGGTTCTTGATCCTAGGAATCTGGATCTTGACCTGAGCCAAAGACTGATGCTTAACTGACTGAGCCACTCAGGCTCCCCATGAATGTTACATTCCTAAGTGCTAAAATGTTCTATTCCTTTAACTTTGTTCCGGCAGACAGATAATTTTCTTTTGGGTCAGTTTGATCGTTCCCAATTTTATGTTTAATTTCTTTTAGGGTAGATCTGGAGTAGCTTTACTGTAGGGCTAACTTAGCATCACTTCTAAGGTATGACCCTTCTGGATTTCTCCCAAATGCTTGGTATATTTAATGAGACCTTTCCACTCTGGTTAGTTCCTAGCCCTGTGTGACCTCCGAAAATCACTGGACTTCTTCCTATGCAGGGGCTGGCTGCTGTACAGATAGGCTCAATGGTATCCCTGTCCAGATTTCATTTACTTTTTCTCTGGGCAGCTCCCAACTCTTGGGTGTGCCAGAAATTCTATCAGTCTCAACCTCAGTTTGGATTCCCTCTGGTTACCAGTCTTTAAGATGGCTTACAGTGATCCCTGCCTCCTGGTTTTCATGACTTTATATAGTCCCCTACCATATTATATCAAGGTTGGTCTGACCAAGAGAATATGGCAGAAGTAATGGCATATCACTTCTGAGACTAGGTCATAATACATACTGTGGCTTCTTCTTTACCCTCTCTCTCTCTGATGACCTACTCTAAGGGAAGCCAGCTGCCATGTTGTGATAACACTCCCAAAAGAGCTTTTTCTAATTCTAGACTTCATCCTTTTCAGTCTGTCTAATCATGTTACCCTCCTACCTGAAACATATGGTAGTGCTTTGTAATATTCAAAATAAAGGAAAACTGCTTAGCAGAGCATAGTACCCCTTAAAACTTTCCTTCAACACTCTTTTTTTAATTTTTTTAAAGATTTTATTTATTTATTTGACAGAGAGAGGGAACACAAGCAGGGAGAGTGAGAGAGGGAGAAGCAAGCCTCCCACTAAGCAGGGAGCCGGAATCAGGGCTTGATCCCAGGACCCTGGGATCACAATCTGAGCCAAAGGCAGATGCCTAACAACTGAGTCACCCAGACACCCCTTCACCAGCACTCTTACCCAGCTTCACCTCTTCCCCCTCCCCCCAGTCTGTGTTCTGACCATAGCAAACTATTTTGTGGTGTTCATGGACATTTGTATATATTGTTCCACTCCTCATCACCTAGCTAATTCCTGCTCTTCACGTTAAAGGCCTCCTCTTCAGTAAGCCTGTTGGTACCCCTTCTTCATGATCTTCTAGACTGTGTTAGGTGCCCTGCCCAGGGCTTCCTTGACCCCTGTTCTCAGACCCGTATTCTGTCAAAGGTACCTGTTTAATTGTTAACCCTCCTCTCCCCAGTACCTCTTATATCAAGGACAGGGATTGTTCTAGTTTACCATTATGTCTCTTTCTGACACACAAGGGATGCTCATTCAGTATTTTTCGAATGAGTAAGTCAGTGAAGAGAACAGTTTAGAGTGACTTTAGAGTAAGCAGTGACAGCATATTCCATTACTCAGTTGATTTTTAACTCTAGATTTAATATAGAGATTAAATGAATAGTATAGCAACTTTTGGTTAACTATAATAATTCAATGAATTTTTCTCATTTTGCAGTGACTTTTGGGAGAAATTAGGTAATATTTTGCTCACTGTTTCACTAAAGTAGCCTATTTTAAATTGCATTCTTGAAACCTTAAGCTTATATTGGACCATATATATGATTACTATAAAATGAGACTTTCTTTTTCTAAACAGTTAAGTCATTCAGTTGTTCTGGGCCAGTGAAGTTTACCATAGAGTGGCATTTGAAGCATTATACCTGTCAAAATGAATATTCTAAGCTGGAGGTAAGTAAAATGCAAATTTTTAATGTATATAAAGCTGTGAGGCTCGTTAAGCGTTAAGCATCTGCCTTCGGCTTGGGTCATGATCTCAGGGTCCTGGAATCGAGCCCTGCATCAGGCTCCCTGCTCAGCGGGAAGACTGCTTCTCCCTCTCTCACTCCCCCTGCTTGTGTTCCCTTTCTCACTGTGTCTCTGTTTCTCTCTCTCAAATAAATAAATAAAATCTTAAAAAAAAAAAGCTATGAAGGAAAAATTATTAATATAAACATTTATTAGCTCGTCAGTTGAGGAGGCCAGAAATGTAGATTGTAGTTTTTAAAATGCCACAGATTTTTTGGGGGACTTGGGCAAGAAATGCTTTAATTATATCCAAGTATATGCTTTCTGAGAAGGAAACATCTTTAGTTTCCTTTTGTCTTTTTTTTTTTTTTAAAGATTTTATTTATTTATTTGACACAGAGAGAGAGATTACAAGTAGGCAGAGAGACAGGCAGAGAGACAGGGAGAGGAGGAAGCAGGCTCCCTGCCGAGCAGAGAGCCCGATGCGGGCCTCGATCCCAGGACGCTGAGATCATGACCTGAGCCGAAAGCAGAGGCTTTAATCCACTGAGCCACCCAGGCGCCCAGTTTCCTTTTGTCTTATGAAAAATAATAAATATTTAAACCGGACATGTAGAAACCATCAATAAAGGGGTTGTGGGTCCCATATAAGTAAAAATCAATGTAGTTTAAGGAAGAAGTGTAAAAATTTTACTTCATTCAAAAAATTAGTTATAGGGCACCTAGAACTTTAGGGAGGCTGAGTAGCTTTAGTGAGTAGAAGCAGATCTCAGAGAGGTGAGGAGAGGAAAGGGGACCCCCAGGGGAAGGAGGGTGAGCATGTGAGAGGAGGAAAGAGGCCAAGCTAGGCTTTCTCCTGGCTCTGGGGTGTCCACTGGGCTCCTGTATCCCTCAGCAAGGTGTTTCTTTTGACAGTGCTGATGGTTGCTTGCAGCCGTTTCCTTGTGAGCTCCTAGCTTGAATGAGGCATGGGTTTCCATACTTTTATCTGTATTATCTTTTCATTTGGGATGAAAGGTACCATTTTCCTCAAATACTGCCTTTGTGACTTTATCTCCAAATATTTTACCCCTCACACAAAATACTTCAGTGTGTGTTTCTGAAAAACAAAGATACTCACAGTACAGTGATAAAATTAAGGGGGAAAAATTTTTTTAATTTTATTTATTTGACAGAGAGAGATTACAAGTACGCAGAGAGGCAGGTGGAGAGAGAGGAGGAAGCAGGCTCCCCGCCGAGCAGGGAGCCCGATGCGGGGCTCGATCCTAAGACCCTGAGATCATGACTTGAACCAAAGGCAGAGGCTTTAACCCACTGAGCCACCCAGGAGCCCAAAATTAAGGAAATTTAACATTGATACAAAACTGTTATCTGATAGACATCTATTTTAACTGTTATCTGATGGACATCTATTTGTTTTTAAGATTTTATTTATTTGTTAGAGAGAGAGAGAGCAAGAACAAGCAGGGAGAGTGGCAGGCAGACGGAGAAGCAGGCTCCCTGCCAAGCATGGAACCCAATGTAGGATTCAATCCCAGGACCCCAGGATCATGAACTGAGCTGAAGGCAGGCACTTAACCGACTGAGCCACCCAGGATTCCCTAATAACCAGATCTTATTAAAGTTTTGCCAGTGTCCCCAAAACATCCTTTTGAACAGTTTTTTATTGTTATTTTCCTGGTATAAGATCCAAACCATGATCACACTGCATTTCTGCAGCCTTTTTTTTTTTTTCATCTTTCCTGACATTGATATATTCAGGGTGTACAAGCCATTTATTTTTATAAAATGTCCTTCGGTCCCAATATTTCTGATATTTCATTGTGACTAGATTCATGTTATGTTTTTGGCAAGCATACAAAAGAGTTCTGGTTTGTCCCATTTTTGGTAATGCTAACTTTGATCAGTTGGTTAAGGAAGTTTCTACCAGGTTTCTCCACTATAAAGTTACTGCTTTTCTCATTGTTCTTAACAATAATTTGTGAAGAAATACTTTGGTATTTGTATGTGAATGTCCTGATTTTTTATCAATCCCTGTTTTAATATCCTTTGATTCTTGCCTGATGAATTATTGCTCTGATGATTGCTAAATAGTGATTTTCTAATTCCATATTTTCTTCTGCTTTGTTAACATTCTACCATCAGGATGAGCTCTCTCTTTTCCTCTTATCTTACCTGTCAAATTGTTTAACTGAGCAGTCATCAGCATGGGCTCATTGATTTTTACTTTGTTATATGAGTTATAATCTTTTTTAAAAAGATTTTATTTATTTATTTGAGAGAGTGAGAGAGAGCATGAGAGAGGAGAAGGTTAGAGGGAGAAGCAGACTCCCCACGGAGCTGGGAGCCCGATGCAGGACTTAATCCTGGGACTCCGGAATCATGACCTGAGCCGAAGGCAGTCACTTAACCAACTGAGCCACCCAGGCGCCCCAATGAGTTATAATCTATTACTATTTTTAATTTATTTTGCTCAAATTGGCCCTTGCTTGGCCAGTAGAAGCCAATTTAACTTTTTCTGGATGACTGGTAACTGCCATTAGAAGCCTGGTTTCATTCATCTGTCTTTGATTTAAGTTTCTTTGTAGTTAAATGCTACTCTTTCTTCTCTGTAAAATCTTTTATACATGGGATGAAGTGAAAGTAGCCTCAGAACAAAGTATTTTTTATTTCTCCATGAACCATTTCCTGTGCTAATACCTTAGTCACTTTTCTTCCTTTAAGATTATGCTTGTATTTTGTGTTACTGTATCTGAGTGCCTTGGAATGGCTAACATGTTATGATTACCTTGTCATACTTAAAGTTATATCCAAAGCATTTTCTTTTCAGTATTTTGTTCTGCATGTTTTCAATGCTCCAAACTGAATAAACCTTTGATATCATTTAGGTACTAAGTTTTATTTGTCTTCTTGAATAAGAAATATAGAAATAAATTATAACATAGAATTTTACCTTGGGTAGGAAGAGCTATCACAAAAACAGGATCCTAGTGTTGATGAAGACTTTTGTGGCCATTATTTCAAAAACACTGAGTGTTGGACAACAAAATATGAAAACTTAGATTGCAACAGTGACTTGCAGGTGTTTCCCTCGCTGACTGTAAGTATCTGTCTGTCTTGCCGTGTCAAAGTAGAATGTATTTTGCTCCCAGTGAACACAAGTATTAACTTAAATTCTGTTTTATCAATATTTTGATAAAGAACGGTGCTTAATTTGTTCATTTTAGGTGTAGTTCTTTTGTATGTGTGGTAGTACTTAACAAGTAAGATCCTGGCACCATTGCTCCATTTTGTTGTACCCTTTACAGAAACATCCTTGAAAAAGAATCCTTTCATCATTTTTTTCCTGGTCTGCTGTCAGTTCCTCTGTCGTTCTCTCTTCCATCTACTCCAGTGAGACCTTTGCCCCCATCATTCCATCAGAACAGCTAGTCACGTTTTCCAGTACTAAAGCTCTGTCAGCTTACTTAACTTACCAGCAACCAAGCTACTTGAACACTCTCTCCTCCCTTATGCACTTACTTCCTCCCAGCCTGGAAGATTCAGTCATCCATGTGTTGTGAGGCTATGGGTCATTGTAACTTATGTTTTTATTCTGTAAATCCTGAAATGAAATTATGTCTCCAGTAAAAATAATAAAGGGGGTTTTAAGATTTGTGTTGAAGTGTAATAAACATAAAGTGTGCAGAGCAGAGGTGTATGGCTTGATGAATTTTCAGAACCTGAACACATCAGTATAGACCCAGATCAAGTATAGAATATTTTAGCACCTAAACCCCTTTTAGTTCCTAATACTTTTTAGTTCCTAATACCTTCCCCACCAAATGTAACCACTATCCTGATTTAAAAAGTAATTTTTCAAAAGCAGGGTTTTTGTTTTTTTTTTCTTCTCATGTTTGGGCTACAAAGAGATGTGTTCTCTGGTTCTTTACTTTTTTCAAAACATTTTTTTCTTAATTGTTAAAGCAGTTTTCCCCATAGAAATGCAGCAATATAAAATGGAATTATTTTATTCTTTTTTTCCAGAGTAAGGAACTAATTACAAATACCAGAAATGTTTCAAACCAGGAAAGATCAACAGTAAGTGATTTTATTTGTCTTTAAATCAAATGTTTAGAAGTTCTGGTAAGCCTGAAAAGAATCTGTGATGGATAGGTACTTGGAGAGCAATATACAGTGGGATGATAAGAAGTAGGGCAAAAAAAGAAGCATTATTTCAAATAGTATATTTTTTAATGTGTGTCTGTATGAATTTTGTATATACTTATTTCTGACTTTGTTTAAAAATGCGTTTGAAGTTGTAATTTAAGATTAACTTCTTTGCAGCCTTTCTTTCAAATGCCTAACGTGACAGTGGGCTGGTCCAGATCATCATTAAGGATGTAAAGAAATAGAAACCATGAATGTAGCTCCAGGGGAGAAAGAATTTGGCATTTGGAGGAATTCCTAAAAGTCAGAAGACCAAGAGATGGAGAGGGTTGGAAGCAGTTGAATGTAGGGACTAAAGGTGGCTTGAAGGGCTTAACGTTTGCTTTTATGCCGTGACTCTCCATGTTCCTTACGTTTCTCTGTGATCTTAAAGAGTAGTTTCATAGTAGAAAGGCGTTCTACTCTTCAGTGACTGGGACAAACTTTTTGCTCTGCACAGACTCTGTTGCAGGTGGAGGAGTAGGAAATGAAAGGGAAGGATAGGAAATACTCTGGAAGGATGAATGTGAAAAGTTTGATCCAGTTATGTGGGACATTGCAGCATTCCTAGGCATTACAGTGGGCAATTTCATTTCCCAGCAGGACGGCTAGTAATACAGATGTTAGGGAATTTAAGTAATTGAACCTATGTACTGAATCCATATAGTCTTCCTAACAGTGTTACCTGACTTCTTACTCCCCAGTTCAATTTAAAAACACCCACATTTAACAACCGAATGCTTGATATGGGTGAAATATGGGAAGAGTAATATTAGAAAAAATATTTGAATGGTATTATTAAGTAACACATAGAATGATAGCATTTGGGGAAGATCCTTTAAAAATATTAAAAAGCGAGAAACCAAACAGTAGAAAAAGCTTCTTTCTTCCTCCATTGCTTTGGGTCTGAGAGGGGGAGAAATGGGGGCAATCCTTCCACAGTCTGCTATCCTTCCGCTGTCTACCATTTCTTTCCATTGTTTTAAAACAGTAAAAAGTAACCCCATTCAATTACTAATAGTTGTTTTAAAATGTGATGAACAATTGTTTAACTATAGCTTATATAGCAATTTTAAAAAATAACATAAAGATTATTTTTTTTCCTGTTTCAGGATGTTGTAGCCAGAACACAGAGAGATGGGTTTCATATCTTTATTGTTTCTATTAAAACGGAAAAAACAGATGCAAGATGGAATTTAAATGGTATACTTAAACTGCATGCATTTTTGCTGTTTGCTTTTACTGTATTCTATATTTTTGTTGTTGACCCAAATCTGTATTTTCTGTTAAAATATGTCATTCAAAAATTAATTTCTGTTAATCACAAAAATAAATAATTTGTTTATTTGGGGGGACTTAAAACGTTATGCTTATCTTAATATTTATTTTTTAATGGATTGGAAATTTAAAATTAAGGTAAATTTTTAAAATTTCAAACTATAGTGGGATATAAAATTCTTCATCCTTTCAGATTTAAAAAAGAATTTTCTAATACAGAAATGGGTAGGCGACATTTTAATTGTATTTGAGGAAGATTATATTCTGCCTTGTGAAAATGGCCATCATAGGGGGGTTAAAATTTTTATTTTAAAGCACCTGTCTATAGCTTATGGGTAGGAGCCTACCTGGTAACCGTGGCTTCTGTGTCTTTGAGCTCCCTGCTCACCCCTGCCCCAAAAGTAGGCCCTCTGTGTCTCATTAAGCTCTGTGGTTCCTAGTACCCGATGCAAGAGTGGGCTTACAAAAGGCAATTTTTAAGAGAATGAACGCTCTCATAGATCTTAGAATTGCTTCAGCTGTCATTTTCCAGAGTGAGTGTCTTCTGGGCCATTAGTTGCCAACAGCATGTGAGGGTCCTGGGCATTTGCAAACTGCTCTAGTTCTTCCACTAAGAGCACAGAGGTGAAGCCAGTCTTTGTCTTTGAGAGTTGCCCAGTCCAGTGGGGAGGCAGAAAGTACTGAGCAGACATAGGCATTGCTTCAGATGAGGCCTGGAACTGGTGTACCGCAGGAGAAGCTGGTGGAGGTGGCTGCTGTGGAAGAATGGGAAGTAGGGCCTTTCCCAGAGATGACATAATGGGCCAGAGAAGAGAGCTAGGACATTGGGGCCACTCTGCTACCTAGACTTGTGCATTCCTCTCACCTTCTCAGGTATTGTGTCTTTTCCCCTGATACCAGCAGGCAGTTTGAAGACCCCACCAGTTAGTAACTAGAGTAATTACTGAGACGTCTAAGTTTTATACTGTGTTTGGCACCCTGTTTATTATTATTGTCTTGGACAACAACCCCAACTAGATGCTTGAATTCGGTAATTTATCCCAAGTTACATTAAGGAAGACAGAGTCCTCGGTGAGGTCAGTGACTCAGCAAGGGGCCAAAGGCCATTACTGCTCTGCTATCTGTATGAGATCAGATTTGGCCCAGGATTGACAACTGCATGTATACAAGTAAAGGTATCATGATGAGATTACATGCCAGTGACTAGTAATTATCCAATACTTTGTGTGTGCTAAGTAAAAATTCAGCATTTGTAAGCTTGGTTTGTGTTCTTAGAACCTTCTGGGAAATGAGCTTACATTTAAAATGTAGTGGGTCATTTAATTCTTTATCTTCTTTATCCCCATCTTCACCAGTTTCTCTTTCTATGATTGGGCCTCATGGATATATTTCTGCATCAGATTGGCCTCTGATGATTGTGAGTATTTATCATTTTTTCTTTTTTTCAAAATGAATTTTGTATCCTAATTGGAAATGTTAACAATTTAAAGAGCTCAGTGGTGGTATCCCTTAGTAGCTAATGCTTTGGCATACACTCTTTCTGGTTCCAGAGTGACAGGAAAATAAAAGATTAGATAACTTGAATGAAGAAATGTCCGTTTTCAAATGATCACAAGCCTTCACTGACTAAATTGCTTTTCTTCCTACAGTTTTACATGGTGATGTGTATCGTTTATATTTTATATGGCGTACTCTGGCTGATGTGGTCTGCCTGTTATTGGAAAGATATATTAAGAATTCAGTTCTGGATTGCAGCTGTTATTTTCCTGGGAATGCTTGAAAAAGCAGTTTTTTATTCTGAATATCAAAACATCAGCAGCACTGGGCTATCAAGTAAGCTGTGACTCTCTCCATAAATGCAGTATGATCCAGGAGACCCCTGGCATATGTGAGCAGAGCTCTGGGAGGCCTCTTTTGTACAGTGGTTTGGGAACAGTCGCATTAGAGATGAAGAGGAGAGAGCCAAGAAGAGAATGTTAGAGTGGGGCTCTGATCTAGGCTAGCAGATGTGCTGTCCTCATTTTCTGTTACCCTGCTTTCCCTCACTTTCCTCCTGGGGAAAAGAAAACTCCCATTCCAGTGATTGACTTAAAACAGCAAAAGTTCCAGACAGGGCACTTTAGGTGCTACTAATCCTTTTAACATATTTCTCTGTGTTTTCCCTATACTCTTTCTTCTCCTTTCTCATCCACAAAAGAAAAGTAGGAAAATTTGACCCCAGGGAGTAAAATCAGTAGTGCGAGAATGGATGGTACCTGCAGCCATCTGGCATTCTCTGTCTCTTCACTGTCACAGAGAACCTCACATGACCATTGGAGGCCCCTCATGGTTTACACAGGGAGGGCAGGAAGTTGGGCATCTCATATGTGTGCCCCAGATTTCTAGAAGGTAGTGTGCGAAAAGGCCAGAGAAGTAAAAGTACAGTTGCATCAACAGAGCTTTGGAAAGGGAGGTAGCTCGAAAGGGTTGAAAGCTCTCAGGAGTGTGCTTCTGAGGGATCCATTAAAATGATCTTTGTATAGATTTTCATAGGGTGTGGTTGTGTCTGCTATTTATTTTTGTAGTATTCTAGAAAAAGAAGAGTGAGTTGGAATATAGATGAAACTGATTTGGCATAATGTTGATAATTATTGAAGCCGAGCATTGGGTTCATGGGAGTTGGCTATACTTCTTTCTTTATATTGGGGAATGTTTATAATTTCCCAGAATGAAAGGATATGTACAAAAGAAGAAAGAAAGGGCAAATATCCGGGGAGGCATTTTAGAGGTTTTATTATACTATGAGAAGATTTAGTGCTATTTGCGCGTGCGCATGTGTGTGTGTATGCGCGCTTGCTCTAAACCAAATAATGAAGGAGGGGTGAGGTTGCTGCTCATGGTTCTCGGGGAGAGCATTCTTGAATGTTGAGGCAGTTGAGCTCCTTTGCTTTTAGTGGTGGTCATCTCTTATCTAGGGAGGGTGGAGTGTGGCCTGAACGTCAGTGAGGAGCAGCAAGCGAAGATATGTGAAGGGATGAGAGGCCACTTGCCATCCTCAGGGACTTGAAGCCCTCTGTATGAGAGGACACAAGAAAGCCTTGGAAGAGAAGCCACAGGCTGCTGTCGGTGTCTTTGAGGAGTCCTGTGAAAAGGAGAGGTGCCACAAGGCCTCAGGGCTGCTGCTGTTTCTAGTTTTCCTAAGTGGAAAGGAAGTCTGCAACCCTGGCTTTCTTGCTTAGCACTGATCCTGGAAAGATAGACTTTAGAGAAAGCACCACCAAAAAAAAATAAAGGGGGAAGAAAAAATGCTGCAGGGACAGGAAACGGTGATCGTTAGGACCCAGCACGGGGACCTTAAGGATAGGTCACGTTGGATTGGCTTCTTTCATGCTTCTAAACTTAGTATATATAGTGGGCGCCTGGGTGGCTCAGTGGGTTAAAGCCTCTGCCTTCAGCTCAGGTCATGATCTCACGGTCCTGGGATTGAGGCCCGCATCCGGGCTCCCTGCTCGGCAAGGAGCCTGTTTCCTCCCCTCTCTCTGCCTGCCTCTCTGCCTACTTGTGATCTCTCTCTCTCTGTGTCAAATAAATAAATAAATAAATAAATAAAATCTCTAAACTTAGTATAGCTGGACTTCTTCAAAATATTTGTTCAAAATATTTGAGAACTGTGCTTTCTTGTGGGCAAGGTGGAGAAATGTGGCTGAAAACTGGTTGTGTGACCGTGTCTAAAAGGCTTGTGCACGTCACTACTTGTCATCGTCGTCATTGTAGAGCCGTGTTGTCCAGTGTGGTAGCTACAAACCACATCTGGCTGTTTAAGTAAAATTAAATTAGCAGTTCACTTCCTCAGTTGTCCTAGCTGCATTTCAAATGCTCAATGGCCACATGTGGCCAGTAATTACTTTATTGGACAGCGTCGATGTAGAACATGTCCATCATCCCAGAAACTGCTATTGGACAGCACTGGTTGGAGCAATGGTTCTCATCCCTGAGTGCACAAAAGCATCAGTGCAGAACTTTAAAACAATACCAGTGCCAGAGATTGTGGTTGGCGTAGGCCTAAGAATTGGTTCTGTTGAGAGGCTTCCCATGTGATTGTAGTGTGCATCTAGGATTGAGAACCACTGGCTTAGAAGGAGGTTTTGAATGATGTCCGTCTCACAGGTTTGAGACCTTGTTGCTGGTTTATCCTTATTATTCACTTAATGTTCGTTGCAGACCTATGCATATGCAGAGAGCATTCGCTGAAATTTTGTGGACAATGCGACATTGGCAGTGTTGTTAATACTGGGGGTATAGACAATATTTTTAGATGGACCCTTCTCACCTGGAGATATTTGAAGGATCAAAGAGTTTTGCTATCCTGAATGGAAAGGTGAAACTTAATAGGCAAGACCTTGAGCTCGGGGTTGAAGTACAAATCACAAAAGAACAAATGGGAAACTTTTAAAGGATTTAACAGTTGAAACTGATGAAGAATAACTCAACATAGGCGATTATAGGGTGGTTGCCTCCCACCAGCTCCTGCAACCTTGGGTAACAGCAGGCGGACTAGCAGTGAAGATGTGGAGATTCCTGTTTTGCAGGTCCAACTTGTACCAGGAAGGTTGTATAATCTCTTTCCTCCAAGGGGGAAATAGTCCAGTCTGAGCAGCTCATGAAGGAACTTGAAAACACACCACCCATAACCATTTGTCATCCTAAATCTCTTCACGTTCTATTTGCTGTCTTGGAGGGCTCAGCCATTGTTTTCCTCCCGAAGCTTAACCTCCTGGCCAGATGTCTGTCCTGAGCTGTAGGCCTAGTAGCTGGTCACCTGCTCAACATCTTCTGAATGCCTTACAGACTTCTCAGTCTCTGTATGGCAGAAAAGGAACTCACCTTTTCTGCCCTTATACTTGACTCACTCTCATCCAAACCTAGTACTCCTCCAGTCATTCCTGTCAGTGGATGGCTGAGCCATTGAGCTATCCTCTTGCCCCCTCTTCCTTTCCCTCTAGTTCCACATCTATCTACAAGGCATTTGACAATCCCTTATGATTCCTTGTGGATAAATTGGAGAATTTTGAGCTGAAAACAAGAATAAGTAGGTGGGTTTACTACTGGTTACTGTATGTCTTTCTGGTTTTCTCCACCTTCACTGCCAGCACTGTGCTCTTATCATCTCTCACCTGGATTTCTGGAATAGCCTCCTTAGCATTTTCCTTGCCTGTAGCCTAGTTCCTTTCCAAGCCATTAAGTAGAACAGCCTTGTTAAAATAAAGCTGTCAGTTTTATTCCAAGAGTCAGCACACTTCTTTTGCAAAAGCCATATAGTAAATATTTTTGACTTTACAGGCCATGAGTCTCTGTTTCAACTAGTCAGCTGCCACTGTAGCACAAAAACAGCCACAGTCAACATGTAAACAAGTGGGCATGGCCGTGTTCCAATAAAACTTTATTTACAGGAGCTCCTGGGTGGCTCAGTTGTTAAGCGTCTGCCTTCGGTTCAGGTCATGATCCCAGGGTCTGGGATCGAGCCCCACATCAGGCGCCCTGCTCGGCGGGGAGCCTGCTTCTCCCTCTCCCACTCCCCCTGCTTGTGTTACCTCTCTCACTGTGTCTCTCTCTGTCAAATAAATAAATAAAATTTAAAAAAAAACACAAAACTTTATTTACAAAGGCAGATGTAGGACAAGATTTGGCCTATGGGCTTTAGTTTACCAATTCCTTTTTTACTCCCTTGTTTATTGTCATTGGACTTCCCACTGCCCTTAGCATAAAATCCAGACTCATAACATGGCCTGAAAACCCTATGTGATTGTCCCTGCCTCTCTCACCGCCTCTTTTCTTGACATCCCTTATTATATATACTGTGATGCAGACATCCTGAACTTTGACTTCTTGCAGTGTGTTTTACCTCTCCTCTTTTCTCCTCCATGCCTTTTCATGTACCGTTAATTTTTCTTTCCTCGTTATTTCCCCCAAGTAGTTAATTTTTACTAGGCCTTAAAATCCTGACTTAGATTATTACTTCTTCTGAGAACCCACTTATACCTCCCTCAGGTGTGGATTAGGTTGGCTTCCTCCCAGTCCTGGGAGATACTGTGTTGCCTCTAGCACTCACCATGCTGAGTTCTATTTACTTGTCCTAACCGGAATATAATCTTCATGAGGGCAGTGATCATGGTGTCTCTTTTCCTATTATAGTCACACAATAGGAGCATAAGTGAATAAATGATGAAGGCATCCTGGAGAAAAGAAAACTCTTGAGGACCTTATGTTTTCAAATAGATACAGGACAGAAAGAGTGATATAGTTCTTTGTAGCCTCAAGGGGAAGAACAAGAACAGAGGGAAATTGAGGGAGAGAGCTTTTAGATTGATGTAAGCAAGTGGTGCCCAATAGTGCTAGCAAATACGGGGTGAATTCTCCAGGAGTAACAAATTCCCCTGAGGTTTTCAAACATCAGGTGGATTAGATGACCTTTAAAGCAAATATGGCCAGCTCGTCTGGGGTCCGAATGTAGTTATACACAGTACATACTTAGAATTTTGGTGACAGGCCTCTAGATGTATACAGAATGAATTCTTTTCTTTCCTCCCCTCAGCCCAAGGTTTATTGATATTTGCGGAGTTGATATCTGCAGTTAAGAGGACGTTGGCTCGCCTCCTTGTGATCATTGTGAGTCTGGGCTACGGCATTGTGAAGTAAGTATTGGTGTGTTGGAAAGATACTGAGCTTCCAGTCTTGTGACTCCTCCCATCTACATTATGAGTCTGTGAAACTGGACACTTCACAGTATCATCCTACAAACCCCATAGGGAAATACCCGCAAGAATGTGTTTTTAAGGGATTTCCACGTACTGACCACTTTACACTGTCCAAGATAAAGATCTTGAATTTGAATTCCAGTGGCTTTTTATAGTTAGATGAATAAGTAATCAACTTTAAGGATAGGAAAATTTTAAATGATTTTTAAAGTTCAAACCATTTTCTCTTTCCTAGACACATAGTTATGCTTTTTTTGGAGCATGGAGCTCCAAGCGTGGAGCCCCACACGGGGCTTGAACTCACGACCTCGAGATCAAGACCTGAGCTGAGATCAAGAGTCGGACGCTCAACTGACTAATCCATCCAGGCGCCCCAAGTTATGCTTTTACGATTGTATTTGAGTATTGTAAGGGAGAGAGGACTAAACACCAGGTCAGCAGATTTTAGACTAAAACCTGGCCTTCTAGTCAGGACCCTACTTCTTCCAGACCTTCTCAGGCCCCATCTTTTCTCTCCCATGGCTGTGAGTCACTGGGAATGACCATGAAAGAGCTTATCCTCTTTATCCTCACTGCCCCTTTGTTTGGACCATTGTTCTTCCTTCTTGTTTAAAACTCTCCAATTTCCCAGAAGCTGAAGCTTTCAGACGGGGTCCCCTGCTGTATCTTTCTACTGCAGTTGCCTTTCAAGTTCCAGATTTCTCCCCTCACCCCTTAACTCTCCGAGTACTTGCTTCTCTATCTTTCTCAACACTTCATGTGTCAGAATTCCCTGTGACTTCAGTATCCGTGTGGGTGATCCTGTGAGTAACCCGATCTCACCTCCCCACCTCAATTATGATTCCCACTCCACTTTCTAGACTTTATTTTTACATTTAACTATACCCTCTTTATCATTGCAAATGTTAATCCTCTTTTCAACTGTCATCTTCTGTGTTTTCCATTTACTTTTCCTAATATATCAGCCCACTTCATTCTTTGACCTTAGTGTGGCTTCTAGCCTGTTGATCCTGCCACCTTCCATCAATTCTGCAGGGTGGTGAATATCCATGTACACCTGAAACCCTCTGCCTTTCTCTTTCTCGGCCTCCCTTGAGCCTCAGGCTCATACCTGAGCAGCAGAATCTGCCTGACCACAGTGCAGGCTCATTTCCCTTCATGACCCAGAACTCTAAGTGTGCCCTTAGTGCCCCTGGCAGTTTCTAGATCCTCCTGCCAGTTGGTGGTCCCTTTCCCACTCTACAGAAGACTTTTACCCCCTTCTCTCCCCTCCAGCCTCGGACTCCCTATCCATGTCCATCTTAGCTGGTCTTGGTTCTTTTCTCCCCAAGAAAATGGAAGCCAGCAGAAGGGAGTTCAGTGCATTCCTCCCACCAAATCTGTACCATTCCCCCCATATCTGGACCACATATAGTGTTTTCCTCCTCTTGAAAGGCAGTGGTTAAGTCCTGCCACTCCCCTTGTGCTCTGGATCCTATTACCTCTCATGTGTCAGGCGGCTGCTCCAATAGTCGGCTCTCTTTCCTCCGGGGTCATCATTTTTCCTGAGGGGTGTCGCTGCCATCAGCATGCTGTTATTTTGGGTCATCTTCTGAAGCAAACCTCCCCCCATCCCAGCTGCCTCTCTTCTCTGCTTCTCCTTCATTTCTCTTCATCCCTCTACAGCATCGTTTCTCAGATGCATTGTCTGTACTTGCCACTTCAGCTTCCCTCATTTTCTTCTGAATATACCCTAGTGAGGTTTTTGCCTCCACTCCTCCATTGAGACTGCTCTTGTCAGTCACCTGGACCTCTGTTGCCAAACCACATAGCCCTGCTCAGCCTTTGTGCAAGGGCCCTATGGCAGCTTGAGTCTTGGAGCCCTGGCTGCTCCTCCCTAGCTCCCCTGTTGGACTCTGTCTTCCTGAGCTCCCAACACTGAAGTGCCCCAGGCTCAGGCCCCAGACCTCCTTTCCAGCAGTTCACTCGCTGGGGCACGCTCATCCAGGTTCTTGGCTCTAACGTCAGGGCACACCCAGAGTGAACCCACCCCTCCCTTCCACAGCCACTGCCTTGGGCCCAAACACCATCTTCTCTCCCTAGGTGACTTGAGCCCCCTCCTAGCTGGTTTCCCTGCATCTGCCCTGGTCTCCTTTCAGTCTTTTCAGACACTGCAGCAACCGAGATGATCCTTTTTAAACATAATGAAGATCTCGTTACTTTTCCGCTCATCTCGCTTAATAAACCCAGTTCCCTTCTGTGGTTTTTTTAGATGGCTGACTTCACCTCCTGCCACTCTCCCTTTTTGAACACACTGCCCTGTCCTGCTGTCTTTCTTGCTGTTGCTGTTCCTTAAACACAGTAGACACTTTCCCACAGTGCAGTAAAGGCCTCCGCCTGGAAGCATCTTCCCCCAGATCTCGGGCGTGGTTTGCTTCCTCACTCTTGCCTCTGCTCACCATCCTCTCCCAGGGAGGCTAGTGCTGTTGGGATTCCCAATGCAGGGCACACCCTCAGTCACTCTGACCCCCACCCCTCTTATAGCACCGCTGGATGCATATGTTAGGATTTGTTGTCTCTTCCCCCCAACCTGGATGTGACTTCTATGGAGTAGGAGCTGTGCCTGTCTTGTGTCCTACTGCTTAAGGCCCCAGTGTAGTTCCTGGCACATAGTAGGCCCTCAGTAAATATGCACTGAATACACGCACATGTGTTTATGAGCTTGAGATCAAAGTCGTTAGCAAGATTTTGGCCAGGAAACCTTTTTTCCATTGAGTATTTATTGAGATTCCTTCTCAGATGCTTTTTTGGGGTCTTGGGAGGTTGGTTTGTTTAGGCCTTAATACAGTATACAGAACACAGAGTCCTCATGTGGAATCTTGTACCTCACAGTTCCATTTAGGAACTTCAGAGCACTCACGGTTCTCGCTGGTAGAAGGTTCCAGTTAGGGGACTGTAATGAATCAGAATTTAGATGAACTAAATCAGATACAGAGTCTTAAATATAAGCTGTGGCTATTAGTTTAATTTTTAGTTAGATTTTGTTTTAAAGTGACTACATTTAAGTATTTTTCCAAAATCAGTTTTTTCTTCTAATTACTCTGGCAAGAGGGTTTTTGTTTTTTGGTTTTTTTTTGTTTTTTTTTAAAGATTTTATTTATTTATTTCACAGAGGGAGAGAGATCACAAGGAGGCAGAGAGGCAGGCAGAGAGAGGGGGGAAGCAGGCTCCCTGCTGAGCAGAGAGCCCGATGCGGGCCTCGATCCCAGGACCCTGAGATCATGACCTGGGCCGAAAGCAGAGGCTTTAACCCACTGAGCCACCCAGGCGCCCTGGCAAGAGGGTTTTTGAGCTGAAGCGTTTGTCCTCTGTGATTTGCAGATTTCATGAAATTTCAGTTCTGTTTTCAAATTACTCATCACAAAAATCACCATCTTTGCATTTTCCCAAATCATTGATATTTTTAAAGACTCAGAAATGTTATTTTAATTCTTTTCAGGGTAAAGAATGGAAACTACAGTGCGTTAACACTCTTGGGCATTGTGAGAAGAAAGGGAATAGAATTCGATCTCCCAAGTTAGAAAATCAGTGGATTATCTCTAATAAAACATGTCCCAGAACAGTTTTTAATTAATGTTCATGAGAGAATTAAGTTACTGTTTCTGCCAGTGACACTTACAAGTTGGCATTTGGCCTCCTAGGTTTCCTCAGTGTCCTCTTCCATCCGGTGCAGTGAGTACCTGTTTATGCTAATCCTCTGGCACCTGGGTGGCCTCAACATGTTGCCTCGTGGGCATCAGTACAGTTTCTAGTCCTAGAGTAGGAGGCCTGTTTTCTCCTGAGCCTCTTTCCACCCTGTTCCTGGGAAATAGGCTATTTTTTTAAAACTGAGGAAGCAGAGGGTGGATGGGGCGAGCAGACTGATTTGATTAGATGATGACTTCTCTGTGTTAGAAATGGGACTGTATTCAGATGCATTTTACTTACCAGTGCTTTTTCTTTTTCTTTTTCTTTTCTGTTTCTTCTTCTTCATTCCAGGCCCCGTTTAGGAACAGTCATGCACCGGGTGGTCGGACTGGGGATTCTTTACTTTATCTTCGCTGCTATTGAAGGCGTGATGAGAGTTATTGGGGTAAAAACCACATAATTCCACTTCCATCTCTTTTTGTTGTTGCTGTGAAATATGGTTTTACTTTCTATCCCCTGAGATGAATTTTTAAAGATAGGACATTTATGAAAAAGGCCCAATTTGAGCTTTTATCCCCCCTATGGAATATTTCCCTTTTTAAATACTTCCTGAAAGTAGTCAAAGTCCAGACAGAGCACTTCTTAAAATATGAACGATTATGAAGGCACCACTTGATGTCAGCCCAGGAATTGGCTCCATCTCAAAAACGCTCACGGTTATTCATTATAAGGAACATTTGTCTTTGTCATTGTGCAGTCTGAACATATTCATTTCTCCCTTAACCCTTGGTCTGAACACATGGAAGTGAACAGAATTAACTGTACCCTTCACACATGCAGACATTACAGCTCATCACTCTGAAGTCTCTTTTGGTTATAAGTATTCTCTGGCTCTTACGGACTCAGTGTTTGGGGATTCAGCAGACTGCCTTCTTGTAAGAACCAGGAGAAGGTAGCATCCAGAGGGAAGTGACTTGGGCAATGTGGGCAGCAATGCTTTATTCTCTAAGAGGAGGAAAAACATTTATATCTGGGAAAACCTCTAGATTTCTAGCTCTCGGTTTTTCCTAATAATATGGTTGACACCTGAGTTATTAAGCAGCTTATTATATTTTGCTTGATTCAAAGGACCTAGTAATTTTTACCCAAAATGTTGTTTGGACTGGATGTGTAAATCAGATCACTACACAGAGTGAATGTCCTTAAATGTTGCTAATTAAGTTTACTTCACATATTTTGATCTTGAAGCAGGCCATTTGTTCAATTTGTTAAAAGCCTCGTTCTTCTTTCTGTTATCTTTGATACATCTGCCTTCTATATTAGATACACCTGCTCTTTTCATCTTTGACTCTTTGAAAGGTACATTTATTTTTACTTTTACAGACTAGTGAAGAGCTTTGCATTTATGTATATAATTTACAGGAACTAGTCTTTGTTAGAAAAAAGATAAATATCCCACGTACAGATATGGTGTATACATTGTATTTCTTTAAAATTTTACATAGCCAACATCTTCGATATAATTTTTAAATATGATTTTCTTTCAACTTGTGATTAAAGTGTCTCACCAATGGTTTGTTTTTACCATTCCACACTTCCTTTTCTTTTCTTTTCTTTTCTTTTTTTCATGTCCCTTTACAGATTGTAGGAAAGATCAGGAGTCCACTTCATTAGTGGCAGTAGGTTTGGTATGGAGAGGGGAGAGATTGAAATTGACCTAAATGGGGCTGGGGACACAACACGTTTTATTTGCCATTACATAATACAATTTTACATTGTCATTGAACAGGTAGATGTTGCTGCCAAAACAAAAATTTCCATGATTTTAGACACAAATTTTATTAGGAATAAAATATTTATGTGGCTTTATAAAGTGATGAGATAAGCTAAATTATTTTCCTTTTTCATATAATTTCTATGATATGAAATGTTTACATTCGGGTTTTTCCCCCCATTTTTATCTTTCAGGGTTCTAACCATTTAGCTGTTATTTTTGGTGACATTATTTTGGCAGTTATTGACTCCATTTTTGTATGGTTCATATCCTTTACCATGTCCTAAAGTAGTTGTTGTATCATTAAAATCAGGTTACTTTCAGTTTGTATTTATAATAATAGAAAGAAATATAGGTATACATTATTTTTAATCTCAGTATAGGAATTTAGTTAAAGGTGAAAATGGTAATTCCCCAAACAAAGAATATCTTTTATTTTTCTGTTTGTTCAGCAAACTTAAATGCTCACTGTGTGCCCTGTGCTGAGGAGGCAGAGAAGAAAAAGGTATTGTCCCTGCATTTAAGGAATTCACACTCTGGGAGAGAAGACAAACATAGCACTAGGAGTAATATAGCAATAGTAATTGCCATTTTAAAGAGGTGCTATGCAAACAAGAGGAAAGAGAAAGTACTTCTAGTGCAAAAATCAGGAAAGACTTCACAGAGGTGGTGACATTAAATTGTGACTGAGAGGACAGATTGGATTAACTGGGGAAAGAATTGGGGAAAACGCATCCTGGGAAGAATCGAGGGGAACAGATAGTTGGAAGCGTGAAAATATGGGGGCAGTGATAGAATGTCCCAGAGTAGCTTGCCTATAAGTGGATGTATGTGGGAGAATCATGGAAGGTGGGGCCAGAAGGGAAAGATAGAATGACATGCTCAAGAATCTCAAGTTCCTTCTGCAGGGAGAAGGGAAAGGGGACTCAAAGCTGCCGAGGTGAGCAGCATAATGAAATCTGTGTTAGAAAGAACTCAAGAATGACATTTAAAAATGACCTGGAAAGAGCACCTGGCTGGCTAAGTCAGAAAGTGCAACTCTTTTTTTTTAAGATTTTATTTATTTATTTGACACAGAGAGAGAGTGAGAGAGCACATGCACAAGCAGGGGGAGTGGCAGAGGGAGACAGGCTCCCCACTGAGCAGGGAGCCTGATGCAGGGCTTGATCCCAGGATCACAATCTGACCCAAAGGCAGATGCTTAACCAACTGGGCCGCCCTGGTGCCCCAAGAGCATGCAACTCTTGATCTCAGGGTTGTAAGTCCATAGCCTACATTGGGTGTAGAAATTATTTAAAATCTTATATAAATAAAAATACAAGAATGACCTGCAAAAGGAGAGTCTAAAGAGTCATTTGCAGTAGTCCAAAAAAGAAATGGTAAGGGTTAAAAATAGGGCGGAGGGAATGGAAAAAAGACTCCAGATGATAGACTTAGTAGAAATGGGTGGGAGAAGAAGGGAGAGAGCTCCAGAGAGGTCTTGCTGTCTCTTTGGGTGGCTGGGGACAGTGTTGCCATCCCCAGGGAAATGAACTTAGGGAAGGGACCACAATGGATGAAGTGTGAGCTGCCTAGGGCATTAGTGTTAAGTAGAGGGTTGGAAATCCCTGTCTGGGTTTGTAAGAGGAATTAGAACTGGTGGTGAAGGTTGGAGGTCATCTTCATGTGAAAGAAGGTTGCAGCCCATGGAAGTGACCCAAGAACACGTAGACCAGTGAGAGAGGAGAGGACCAGGATGGTCCCCAGTGGGGGTAGAAACGGGCATGAAAGGAACACCCAAGTGAAGGGAGGTAGAAGAATCCAGAAATTGTCTTGGGGTGAAGCTTTGGTAAGCAGGGGTGATCAGCAGTGGCCAGTACTACAGAGAGAGGAACTGCCAGGGTATACCTGGCTTTGGTCATTCCAGAGGTCACAGTGGGACAGCAGGAGAGCAGACTCAGTGTCGCTGGTGGGGCAGACGCCATGTTACAGCAGGAGAAGTTTTAGAGGCTTGGTAACCCATCCTTGAGGGCCCTCCTCGCTGCTTCAGTGGCCAGTGGAGTCTTTTTAACTCCGAGGCAGAGCCCTCTAATACGCATTCATGGAAATGGGAGGAACTATAAAGAAACTGTGACCCGGTCAGAGCAGAATGCAGTGTTCGCATATCCCAGGATGTGATACTTATCTCTTTCTTCTGCATTTACATCCTCTCTGAAACTTTTTTCTATAGGTAGATTTTATTTTTACCAAGTTTTTGTTGTTGTTGTTTCCATTGTCTTCGTTACTTGTCTTTTTGTTTTTAATATTAAACGTTCTTTTGTTTCCTTGTAATTTCCATTTTCTCATCTTTGTCTCTCACAGGGAGGCCAGAGGGCTTGAGTTTGCCTGTGTTCCTCCTCTGCAAGGAAGCCCCCCTTTCTGCAGGCATGCTAACAGACATGGCCTTTTCTGAGTCCCCTGTGGGTGGTTTCTTCTAAACCCAGTCTGTCTGCTATGCTCTTTAAACTCCCTGTTTGTGAATTTTTAGTATGCTTCCAAGTTAAAAGCAAAAGAAAAAAGCCTTTTAATTTACCATCCCTACTCTCTAAAGCAGTGGTTCTTAGCCTTGTTTGGGTACTGGGACCAAAGATGCCTTTGAAAGTCGAATGAAAGCTGGGGAGCCTCTTTGCACAAGATTAGCAACACACACCCCACAAAAGTTTTGCCTGCAGTGGGGCATTTAAAAACCTCCAAAATTATGTCCATGGATTCCCTACTGTCTGAGGAGTATCTAGTTAAGAAATAATACCTGATTTAAAGAGTTGTTTCTGAACTTGCTTAAAAATCTGTTCTACTTCTGTTCGAAGCTACTAGTTTAGAATCCAAGTTTGTTGAAAAAAATTATAAATACATCTTTTCCAAGAATGATACTAATCATATGGTAGTATAATTTTTATATTTTCCACATGAAAACACATTTAAAGACGTCGAGCTGTTAAAAAGGTGAACTACATTGTTCGGTTCTGCCCATGACCGTGCTCTGGCCATGAGAGCTCATCCCCAGGGGCCGTGGTTCCTGGTCTGCCGCAGCCGCATCACTTGTTAGGGATGCTCAGCTGACCTGAGGAGAAGGGGCAGGCAGGATGAACTTACCTGGCAACAGGATAGGCAGAATCGTGGTGAAGGTGAACCTTGCTGTTAGTCTCAGCATTGCCAGCTCTGGATCTTCACTTCTTCCCTTCTGTCATTGTGCATTTAGAAAGTGAGCTTAAGATCTCTGCTTAATCTGGAATTGTCTTGTCTCCAAAATTATATATGCTTGGAGCCTTTAATAAGTTAGCAAGTATGTTCTTCAGTCAACTAATTGAGCTATAGACATGGCATTTTTAAAAATATATATTATCTTTTTTCCTGGTAACTTATAGATACGTATTTCAAAGATTTCTTGTTCTTAACCATCCACAAGGTAGTTCACTGGGAAAAACAGTAATGCAGCTTGGCAGGAACTTCCAAAGACAAGCAGCTCTAAAGACCCAATTCCATCTGGATTTGAATGAGGGTAATTTATCACCTTTATGGACATTGTTGATTTTGGTCCATTCCAACACATAATGCGGCAAATTGGAATGGGGAGAAAAGGAAAACAAGGAAAAGATTTAGTTTGCTTAGTGATTAATATTTTTAATAAAGCAGTTTGAAATAAAAGTCATAAAGAAATCCAGAAATTAAAATTATCTGGGTTAGTGTTTCATGGTGAGAGAAAGAAACTTTATGTCCATTTCAACTGGAACCTGAATTTGTCCCTTTCAACTGGAACCTGAATTTTCTATGTTTGCTTTTAGATGGCTATTTGACAGAGAGATTTATTAAATGATTACAAATGGCAAATAAAAGAAGCAGGTCTACATACAGATAGAACTGAGTGCTCGCGCAATGACCCTGCTTCCTTTGCTCGATGAACCTAACAGCAGTCCTACAAGAATCTGGTTCTGAAGTAAAACTAGAAATAACCTGAAAAAGTCAAAACCATTGCTTTTCTCACAAAGCCCCCTTCCTCTTTTTTTCCTGCTTGTTTTAATTTTGTGCTGTTTTGCTGCAGGCAAGTGACTCTGATCTTGTGCTTCTGGCCAGTCTCCCTCTCTCTCTCCTTGACTCTGGCTTGTGCTGGTGGATATCCTTTTCCTGCCGCAGCAGCACGTTCCCGTTGCTTCTCATCTCAGGATAACAGGGCCTGTTTGCTTCGTCTCCACTTTTCTTTAAGGGGAGAAATGACTTACGCTTTACTTAAATTTAACGGTGTCTTGGTAAGGGGAGGTTTAGGCAGTTTTGAATTTGCTTTTGACCTTTTTATTCCTCAGCTTCTCAGAAGTGCTTCTGAATTATACAGTGTGACCATATTTTAAACATAAAAAATTCATTTCAGTCAAGAATTTTAAAAAAGTATTTGTCTTGATAATGTTAAATGAATACAGCATATTTACATTTTTGTGAATTCTGACAGTAGCCTTAATTGGTTCTGTTGTGTTATTTTAGAAATTGATCTTTGGTAACTGACTGGTCATTTAGAAAGACTGGATTGCAGTTTTGTAAGTACTACCATGAAGTTTCTGATTCATGAAGTATTTGAAATTTTAAATAGGCATAAATACAAAGTCTGCCATGTCTTTTGCTCCGCTCTGTTGTTTTTGGCGTATGGTTCAAGAACAAAGCTGGTCGTGTGCTCCAGAAGAAGCAACTCCCGTTTACAGAGAGAGCCCTGGCTTGAATCCCAGCTCCACTGCCGAGGAGTCAGTGGAGAAGCCTCTTTTTGCTTCTTCATACTTGACAGTGTTGAGCTTTACCTGACCCCTGTGCTTCTGGAAAACAGCCCTGGTTAAGAAAACCCCCACCCTTTCGTGTTGCAGGAAAAGGCCTACTACAAAGAACTTACAGGAGACGCAAGCAATAGGACTTACATGAGACTCCTAGATGGCCCCTTGTTACCAATGACAAAGCCAAACACAGACCTATTTACCCGCTGACCAATCTGGCCAAAACACCAGCCTGGACTGGACTAAGCACTGTCCCTCCCTAGGTCCCCGAACTTTCTTCCACCACAGCCCTCCTCAGTGGCCCCTCTTGAGAATCTGCACACCTCAGGGAAAGTCATTCCCTGAGCAGCCATCCAGTCACACCACCCACTTCCCCATACCTGCTTTCCAGTCTTGTTTACCACTCCCTACAAAAATAAGCCCTGTCTGGCCTGACCCATGGGACTCTTGCAGATCTTAGAGTTGGAACATCCTGCCCATGGCAGTAAGCCTCCTCTGCCTGTTGCAGGAATCTTTTGAATGAAGTCTCTCCTGACTTAAGTCCAGATTTGTTTTATTTAACGTATTTTATTTTTTAATTTATACAGTGGAATTGATAGATGACCTCCCTTCTTAAATTATGGTCTTTCAGAGGATAAAAAGAGAACAGACTGGAAAGAACAAAATAAGAAAGAAACAGAGACAAACGCACAAGCCTAAGAGCATGTCATAATGTGATCTGTAAGAGTGACCGGCCTAAGGGGGTTTGTTGTTTAGTGTATATACTACTCTTGGGAACAGTTTTGGGAACTTGGCATTGAAGGAGAACATCATAGGACTTCTTGTTTGTTGTCTTCCTCAGAGTTTATTTAGTTTAGACAATGGTAAATTGTAAAGCAAAATTTGTGATAAAATCAATATCGTGATCATACAATATTGGATAAAGTGATATTTTTTATATTTTTATAGGAACTGTATTTAGCTGTACTAATTTTAGAAATGTAGGAGATTCTTATTTTTTGTTTTTAAACTGTTTATGACTATTTAAAATGTTTTTCCTTAACTTTTTTGCACATATTTATAAGTTTGGCACAAACTATGAAGACTCTAAGGCTAAGAAAGAACACAGTGAAATTTTCTTTATACAGGCACTTTACAAATACTCTGATCTTTGCTGTACTGGGTAAGCTATTTAATTTTCTTACTATAATAAATTATTTCAGTATTGCATGTTCCTTCAAAGGTGACTTTTTTGGTGTGTTTCAGCTTCTGTAGTGTTTATGGTATGGACAACCAAGACATTTAGAATTGCAAAATGTCAATCAGTAAGTATAATCTTCCCATTTAAACAGTTTTCATTTTTAATTATACTATTTGGGGAAATTCTTTATGATACCATAGTATATAATTTGTGTTAGGGTTTTATTTGTCTGATTGGTTATAAGGCTGAAATAGGCATTCATGTTAATTTGATAAAGATAGAATTTCTTAGTTTTTATTTCCTTAAAAAAAAAACATACTTATTTGGAAGCTGACTGGTTAGAAAGATTTCATTAGTGTTTGTCATTGTACACTATTTGAATGGGAAATCTATGTTACCAGAAAATTAACATTTCATGTTTGAATTGTCCCTGTTATAGGATTGGATGGAACGGTGGGTCGATGACGCATTTTGGAGCTTCCTTTTTTCACTTATCCTTATTGTAATAATGTTTTTGTGGAGACCATCAGCAAATAATCAGAGGTACCTAACATGGGAAAATTGAAGTTTGGCAAGCATTTGTTGATCACTGCTCCTGTGTTCCAATAAAAACTCATTTATAGACACTGAGGAAGTAGTCCTTGCTTTTAAAGGAGTATGTAGTCAAGTAGGGAGACATGTAATGCAAGACAGTGAAATAAGATTTGTATAAACTAGGAAGTCCAGGGGGAAGACTGAAGAGAGATGAGGAAGCCTCCTTGAAAGGCAGCATCTTCCTCAAGGAAAGAAGCAGAACCGTGAAAAGCTGAGCTAAGAAAGAATGTACATTTTCTGAGGTAGTGGAGGAAAACATGGTATACCTTGGTGGTCATTGAGGCATTTGATTTGGTTAATACTGCTTACATTGGAGGGAAATAAAGCTGGAAAGGAAAGGTGGGACCAAAATCAAAAGGAGCTTGAATGATATGTTCAGGTTGTACCATTGGCTGCATGTGATGGGAAGACCCACCTGCCCTTGCCTCACTCCTCTTCCCCAAGAAAAGGGCTGTGAAGTTTCTTGAATGCCCTTCTAGGGAAAACTGAAAAGTATATACAAGTGTGTGTGTGTTTCTCCCTTTCTTTTTTTTTTTTTTTTTAATTTTTATTTATTTATTTGACACACAGAGAGAGATCACCACTAGGCAGAGAGGCAGGCAGAGAGAGGAGGAAGCAGGCTCCCTGCTGAGCAGAGAGCCCGATGCGGGCCTCGATCCCAGGACCCTGAGATCATGACCTCAGCTGAAGGCAGAGGCTTTACCCCACTGAGCCACCCAGGCGCCCTCTCCCTTTCTTTTTAAAAGTACATAATAATTGGGACACCTGGGTGGCACAGTCAGTTAGGCGTCTGACTCTTGGTTTTGGCTCAGGTCATGATCTCAGGGTCATGAAATCAAACCCTCAGTCAGTTTCCACATTCAATGCAGGGTCTACTTAAGACTCTCTCCTCTGCCCCACCCCACTGTGCGTGCATGCACACACACACACACACTCTCTCTCTCTCTCTCTCTCTCTCTCTCTCTTTCTCTAAAATAAATAGATACATCTTTTTTGAAAAAGTATATACTGATTATACAGAAGTACGTACATACACATATAAACTGTTCTGCACCTTGTTGTTTAAGATGTATCTTCCCATATCATCTTATACAGATCTACCCCATTTTTTTTAAAGTAGGCTCCATGCCCATTGTGGGGCTTCAGCTCACGACCCTGAAGTTGAGAGTTGCATGCTCTACTGACTGAGCCAGCCAGATGCCCTTAGATCTACCACATTATTTTTAATGGCTCTTTGGCATTCCATGATATGAATGTAGCCTAATGTAGAGAAACAGTCCCTGGTTATTAGGCATTTTGCTTCTAGGATTATTGTTCTTATCAGCAATGCTTTCTGAATGTATTTCTGACCTAGCAAATGTGGCTCAGTCAATATGTTTTATTTTCACCAGTAAGATTAGCAATTTACCTTTTGTTAGAGGATAAGTTAACAAATAGTGGGTAGGGAGGGTAAACGTGACGGGGAGGAAAGGGTACAGCAGGAAGTTCCCTTCCCTTGCTTTCCAGAAAGATCTTACCCAGTTACGCTTTCACCAGCAGGGCTAGGGAGCTCCAGCTTCACTGTTGCATTGCTAATAATCTTCCCTAATTTGAGAGTAAAAATAATTAAATTTTTGTTATTTGAGTTTATAAGAAATTTTTTAAATGTAACTATTTTTGTATGTAATGACGCTTTTTAGATATGAACCGACAACCCAACAGGTTTAAATGCACTAGTAAAACTACTCCTTGTTTCTGATGTAGATATGCCTTCATGCCATTAATCGATGATTCTGATGATGAAATTGAAGAATTTATGGTACCGTCTGAAAATTTAAGTAAGTGATATGTTTTTTTATTAAATGACCATTGTATTGTACCTTTACTTGTGATGCAAAGTCAGATACATTTTTTCCTATTAAAATAATTTTTTTTAAAGATTTTATTTATTTATTTGACTGAGAGAGAGAGAGATCACAAGTAGGCAGAGAGGCAGGCAGAGAGAGGAGGAAGCAGGCTCCCCACTGAGCAGAGAGCCTGATGTGGGGCTCGATCCCAGGACCCCGAGATCATGACCTGAGCTGAAGGCAGAGGCTTTAACCCACTGAGCCATCCTATTAATAGCCCTCCTATTAAAATAATTTTAAAACTGTATCTGCCAAAACCCCTGTTATGGTAGACAGTCACAAAAGGAAGTCAGTAATGAAATTTCTGTGATCATTAATGTAATTTGAGCTTTTGTTACCTGTTTGCTTCTCAAGTCTAAGTATTAAAGTAGGTATACTGTTTCACACTAATAATTTAGTTTGCTTTGTACTTAGCTCTTAATAATCTTCTTAATGGTGATTGCTAAATTTCCTTGAATTACCTCTTCTTGATCTTCAGAATTATGGATATCTGTAATTTCCTGTTCATTCTCAAAGCATTTATTACAGTTTTAGTGCTATTTTCATCTTTCTGTTAATTTCTACATAGCATTTTATCATTTTATTAATTTTACCATAATACTTTAAGCATTTGTTAAGGCAACATCAATATATAATTCAGTTGCTGAGAATAACTGTAGAACTGTAATGTGTTTATGAGTTGTAACTCTCAATATTATTAAGCAGTCAGTACCACAACTGATAAACAGAAGCAGTGCAATCCCAATCATAATTCTAACTGACCTTAAAAAAATGGTTAATCTGATTTTATTTTATTTTTTTAAAGATTTTATTTATTTATTTTAGAGAGATTTTATTTGAGAGAGAGAGAGAGCATGGGGGAGGGGCAGAGGGAGAAACGAATCTTAAGCAGACTCCCCACTAAGCATGGAGCCTGACATGGGGCTCAATCTCAGGACCCTAAGATCATGGCCTGAGCCAAAATCAAGAGGCAGATGCTCAACCAACTATGCCATCCAGGTGCTCCAGTTAATCTGATTTTAAAATGTGTGTGAAAAAGCAAAGGACCTAGAAGAGCCCAAAAATTGTTGTAGTTAAAACATGGACACATCTTAAAAACATTATGCTAAGTGAAAGAAGCCAGTCCTAAAGATCACAAATTATATGATTCCAGTTAGACGACAAGTCCACAAAAGGTAAATCCGTAGAGACAGGAAGTATATTGATGATTGCCTAGGGTTGGTGGAAGGAATGAGTAGGGAGTGACTATTGATAGGCATGTGGTTTCTTTATAGGGTAATGAAAATCTTTTTTTTTTTTTTTAAGATTTTATTTATTGGGGCGCCTGGGTTCAGTGGATTGAGTGTCTGCCTTCGGCTCAGGTCATGATCCCAGGATCCTGGGATCGAGCCCCAGGATCCTGGGATCGAGCTCCCCTGAGCAGGGAACCTACTTCTCCCTCTCCCTCTGCCTGCTGCTCCCCTTTCTTGTGCTCTCTCTCTCTTATTCTCTGCCAAATAAATAAAAAATCTTAAAAAAAATACCATTTAAATATTTTATTTATTTATTTGTCAGAGAGAGAGCAGGAGTGAGGGGAGAAGCAGAGGGAGAAGCAGGCTCCCACCCATCTGAGCAAGGAGCCCGATGGGGGACTTGATCCCAGGACCTGAGATCATAATCTGAGTGGAAGACAGATGCTTAACCAACTGAGCCACCCAGGCATCCCAGAAAATCTTCTGAAATTAGTAGTGATGATTGCACAATTCTGTGACTATCCTGAAATCTACTGAATTGTATACTTTAAGATGGTACATTTTATAGTGTGGGAATTCTGTCTCTATAAAATAAAATTAATGGACTTACGGTAATTTCAAGACTTACAAAAATTTCAACTTATATTAATCAAGATAGTGTGGTATTGGCAGAAGGATGGAGAAACACAGCAGTGTATCAAAACAGAGTTCAGGGTTGCCTGGGTGGCTTAGTCGTTAAGCATCTGCCTTCAGCTCAGGTCATGATCCCAGAGTTCTGGGATTGAACCCAGTAGCAGGCTCCCTACTCAGTAGAGAGCCTGCTTCTCCCTCTCCCACTCCCCCTGCTTGTGTTCCCTCTCTTGCTGTGTCTCTCTCTGTCAAATAAATAAATAAAATCTTAAAAAAAAAACCAAACCTCCAGAAATAAATCTATACATATATGATCAGTTGACTTTGATGTTGTTACTGCATTAAGCAATAACATTTTGAAGAATGTACTTTTACAAGTACCAAATGTATTCCATACAGTAGGTTTCTAGAAGTTTTGTTTTTAAAAGGAATGCAGCAGAGACACCTGGGGGGCCCAGTTGGTTGAAAGTCCTGTTCTTGATTGCATCTTAGGTCATAATTTCAGGATTGTGGGATTGAGTCCCACATTGGGTCCCTGCTAGGCATGGAGCCTGCTTGGGATTCTCTCTATCCCTCCCCCTCTGCCCCTCCCCACTCTATCTATCTATTTATCTATCTATCTATCAATCAATCAGTCAATCAATAATAAAAGGAATGCAATAATTAAAGTAGTTCCAAGCTGCACACCTCATTCATCAACTGATTTTTACAAGGACACCAAGATATTATATGAGGACAGAATAGTATTGTCAACAAAGAGTGCTGGAACAGTTAGATAAACACATGGAGGGAAATTCACCTAGACTCCTTACACAGATATCACATAATAGTTCAAGATGGACCACAGACCTAGATGTGAAAACTTAAACTATAACTCTTCTAGGGGCACCTGAGTGGCTCAGTCAGTTAAATGTCTGACTCTTGATTTCGGCTCAGGTCATGATCTCAGGGTTGTGAGATTGGGCCCCATGTTGGGCTCTGCGCTGGGTGTGGAACCTGCTTAGGATTCTCTCTTTCCCTTGCCCTTTGCCTCTCCCCCCCAAAAAACTATTAACTCTTCTGAAAGAAAACAAGAAAATATCTTAATAACCTTGGGTTAGACAATTTTTTAAGACATACTCAGTTATCATAAAATTTTAAAAACTGGTAAATTGACTTTACCAAAATTAAAATACTCACCCAGAGAAACTTAAAAAAACGAAAGGCCAGACTTAGACTGGAATAAAAGATTCTCTGTATATATATATCTGTGAAAGGACTTGTATCCAGAATATAAGTAAAATTCCTGTCAATCAATAAAATATAACTCAATTTGTAAAAAACAAACCAAAAAAATACTTGAATGGACACTTCACCGAAGAAGACAAAGGAATGACCAATAAGCATGTGAAAAGGTGCTCAGTATAACTGGTTATCAGGGAAACACAAATTAAAACCAGAGTGAGATACCACCAGATATCCACTAGAATGTTTAAAATTTAAAAGACTGATAGCATGAAATGTTGGAGAGGATGTGGAACAGCTAGATCTCTCAGACACTACTGGGAGGAATGTAAAGTAGTAAGACTTATTTAAAAAACAATTTGGTTCTAAAAATTAAAATGGTTCTTAAAAAGTTAGACATACAAAACAAACTGAGGGTTACTGGGGGGTGGGAGGGTAGGGATAGGGTGGATGGGTTATGGACATTGGGGAGGGTTTGTGCTCTGGTGAATGCTGTGAAAGGTGTAAGCCTGATGATTCACAGACCTGTACCCCTGGGGCAAATAATAAAAAATAAATAAATAAAATAAAAATAAAAAGTTAAACATATACCTACCATACAACCCAGCCATTGTACCCCAAGGTATTTACCCAGAAGAAATGATAGAAATGAAAATGATATTCATAGAAAGACACTGATGTACACTATTCTTTTCAGCTGCTTTATTCATAATGGTTTAAAACTGGATATAACCCAATGTCCATCAACAGAGGACTAGATAAAGTATTTGTTATATACCCACACAGTGGGCTACTATTCCATATCAAAAGTAACCAACACTACAACATAAATAAATCTCAAAACCTTTATGTGAGTGAGAGTAGGCAAATCCAAAAGAATACAGAGTCCATGGATTATGGTTCTATATATGAAGTTCAGAACAGGCAGAACTAATCCATGGTGATTATGTAAGTCAGAATGATTGTTGCTTCTGGTAGGATTAGGATTGATCAGAAAGGAATTTAAAGAACCTTCTGTAATGTTGGAAATGTTAAAGTTCTCAACTGAGATGGTAGTTAGACAAGTATGTATGCTTGTAAAATCTCTTAGACTGTACACTTAAAATGTGTGTATTTTATTATCTGTGTTGCACCTCAATTTTAAAAATCAGTGTATTTCCCCATTAAGAGAATAGATCTCAAATGTTGGGATTTCAAATGCCCCCACGGAAACATTTTTTGATCGAGGAACCTCATTTTCATTCATTATATCAACTTATGATCATAATATACCAATTGACCTTGTTTATGGAGAAACAAGATTTGCAAATTATTTTTATAACTAAGGTAAATACTTATGGGACATAAATTACATGTCAGGCACCTTATATACACTAACTTGTTTAATGCCCATTAGAACTCTATGAGGTGGAGATCAGTATTACCCCATTGTATTGCTAGGGAAACTGAGTCACAGAAAGTTACCTGCTTTGCCCAGGGTTGCATAGAGAGAACCAGAATCCTAGGTGGGGCAGTCTCATTCCAGGACTCATGCTCTTAACCTCTGCTCTGAAAACTGCTGGCAGAAAGGAGAGCCTCGGTCAGATAGAAAGAAAGAAAATCCTTCTCTTTCCTATTTTATTTTTACCATAGGTACATTCCAGAATGTACACATCAGAAAAGTAAAGGCATAGCCAAAGATGTTTTATTATTGAATATGATACTGCAAATTCTACTGATTTTTTATTTTTATTTTTTTTCTTTTTTTAAAGATTTGACTTATTTATTTATTAGAGAGAGAGAGCGAGAGAGCACAAGCAGGGGGAAGGGCAGAGGAAGAGGGAGAAGCAGGCTCTCCTCTGAGCAGGGAGCCTGATGTGGGGCTCGATCCCAAGACCCTCGATCATGACCTGAGCTGAAGGCAGACGCTTAACAGACTGAACCACCCAGTTGCCCCTATTTTATTTTTTTAAAGATTTTCTTTATTTATTCATGAGAGAGAGAGAGAGAGGCAGAGGAGGAGCCGACTCCCCAGAGAGCAGGGACCCCAATGCGGAACTTGATCCCAGTACCCCAGTATCGCAACCTGAGCTGAAGGCAGACACTTAACCGACTGAGCCACCCAGGTGCCTCATCTATAGATTTTTTAAATCCATAAACTTTAAAATATATTGAAACTATCTAAGGAAATATGTATATATGTTTGCTTATATGTTTAAACTCCTCTAAAACTAGAATTCTAAACCAGCATCTTGAAAACCTGGTTGTTAATGCAAACATTTGTGAAATCTATTAAATTTTGCCATCCCTCTTATATTTCCAAGTGGTACGTTAAAGCCAGCACCCTGCCTGAAGCTTCCACAATTAACTCTCCTTTAAATATATACATATGTAGGGGGTGCCTGGGTGGCTCAGTCGTTAAGCGTCTGCTTTCGGCTCAGGTTGTGATCCCAGAGTCCTGGGATCAAGCCCCGCATCCAGCTTCCTGCTCAGCGGGAAGCCTACTTCTCTTCTCCCTGCTTGTGTTCTCTCTCTTGCTGTGTCTCTGTCAAAAAAATAAATAAAATCTTTAAAAAAAACCAAAACAAAACATACATATATAAATTATTATGTAAATATCTATAAATCTATATATATATATAAACATATCTTTGTTGGGTTATTAAATGTGAGATTATGGAAGAAAATGACATTTTGTAATTCATATATTTCTCTCCATAATGTTTCTCATTATAGCTGAAGGAATAAAATTAAGAGTCTCAAAGACGGTTTCCAATGGAACAGCTAAACCTGCTACTTCTGATAATTTTGTGAGTATAAGATAGATTTAATAGAGTCTGTGTCACATTCATTGACTGTCAGGAAAACATTTTCTACTAAGGTTTTTGCATGACATTCAGTGTCTCCAAGCCGCGATACTAGTTAAGCCTGCTGGCTGTAACTGCGGTCGTCGCTGGCTGCCCAGGGGCTGTTCTTGGACCAGCAGCATGAGCATCACCTGGGAGCTTGTCAGACACGCGGGCTCAGGCCCACCATAGACCTGCTGAATCTGACTCTGCTGCTTCACAGGATCCCAGAGAGGACTCATACACACATTAAAACGGAGAAGCTTTGACATAGTAGAAGCTTGTGTTAAATTTTCAACATAAATTTGAAGCCATTTCGGATAACATCTGTTATCTGGTCAGAAAGGATTGTATGTATTGCCTTTGCAGTTAACAAAATTAGCGTTTGTTATAGAACTGTGGAAGCTTGAAGAAAATGGTAAAATAGACAGTAGAGATCAGTTTTTTAATATTTTAAGCATATTAAACAGGCACAGTGGAAGTGCCTCTCATACAGTTTTATATTCTGCTTTCTTGTAATTGTATATGTTGTGATTAATAGAGTGTAAAATTTATGTATGCTTATAAGTTCTGACAGGATAAATGATCCATGAGAACAGTTTGATCTGTTGGTTTCGGTCAATTTTTTCATTTTTATTTTTGGTGATCAATAATTTTTTAAAATGTGTTCTTTGAGTAGTTTTATGGTGATTTAAACTTTTTAAAAATTACAACAGTTTTAATTACCTGGTGTTAGGGCTATTAAACTTTAAATTCATTAAGATATTTTCCTTTTATTTTAGGGATATGTCTCAGTTTATTTTAAAACTCAATGCTTCCAAACACATCAAGGGAATACTTTTTCATTTCCCTAAATAAAGGGCAGTCAGCTCTTGATCAGACAGATGCCTTATCTCAAGACTTGTTTCTACTTGAGACTCACTCAGAAAATTGAGGTTCCTATTTATATTGGCTCAGTCGCTTTGTCTCTCTCCTAGGTGAGCAAGATGTGATTAATACTACAACCAGAGTATTCCATGTAGCCAGATAGATCACAAAGAAGCATTTTGATTTATTTTATTTAATAAATCAAAATACTTAGTATACCTTTTTTTTTCTCCCTGTGAGATAACCATAAGCAAGTTTCTGTTAAAAGACAACTGTTGTGTTTTTTTTTTTTAAAGATTTTATTTATTCATTTGACAGAGAGAGATTACAAGTAGGCAGAGAGGCAGGCAGAGAGAGAGGAGAGAGGAGGAAGCAGGCTCCCTGCTAAGCAGAGAGCCCAATGTGGGCCTCGATCCCAGGACCCTGGGATCATGACCTGAGCCGAAGGCAGTGGCTTTAACCCACTGAGCCACCCAGGCACCCAAAAGACAACTGTTTTTTAACCCTGACTGACCTGCTTTCCTTTTCTTGTCTTCTGCAGAGAGATAAGCATAAATGAAGTGACAGAAATAAATAGGCTTTTGTAAATTTAGAGTATTTGTACTGTCATCTTTTTTTGTTGAAAGATTATAAACTCATGATATAACAACTTGAACAAATTAGGAGGCATAATGAATGCTGGGAGTAAAAAACCGTTAAAAATCAATATTCTTGCTACTTTCTGCCTTATAAATCAACTGTGTTTCTACTGTGGTTTTTCAGGACAAAGAAATAACACCTGTGAATCTAACAAAAACCCAAAAGAAGTACGAAATTCTGAAATCCAAATTTTTGTTTGTTTGCCTATTTAAGAAAATACTGGCATCATTTCTTTGTGGCATACGTGCCAACTTAGGATATGTAGAAATTAAAAGGATCATGCATTTGAATTTAAATGCTTAAATTTATATAATATCTTAAGATTCTACTTTCAGGTGATACTAACCAAATGCTAACATATAAATATTTATTTCTACAGGATGAAGATTTGAAGTGGGTAGAAGAAAATATTCCCTCCTCATTCACAGATGTGTAAATATCCTCTGTTAAAGTTTGAGTCTAAAATTTAGGATATCGTATAAAGAGATAATTTTCATACTTTGTCATGTGCTTTTCGAACCTCATACCTCTATATGCTTTTATAAGCCCCCATCACTAGTGAAGGACTGGTTTCATGTCAGACTACAAAGAAAACACAGCCAGATATGGTAACGTTTTCATATACTCTTCTTTCCTTTCCCTGCTCCCACTTACTTCCTATTTAGAGAGTTCCTGTAGAGTATGAAATTCTCTTTGCGTGTCATCGGACAATTTGAATAGATCATGAATAACCATATGATGCAGTCCATTAGGAGATAGACATTTTGACTTTTCCTTATCTCTGATAAGCCTCAAAGGACACAGCAGAGTTCACCTCCCCGTTCAGTGCACTCAATACATCTTCATAAATTTTAAAGTCATTAACCTCACAGAGGAACTATTTTTTTTTTAAAGATTTTATTTATTCATTTGACACAGAGAGAGAGATTACAAGTAGGCAGAGAGAGAGGAGAGAGGAGGAAGCAGGCTCCCTGCTGAGCAGAGAGCCCGATGTGGGCCTCGATCCCAGGACCCTGGGATCATGACCTGAGCCGAAGGCAGCGGCTTTAACCCACTGAGCCACCCAGGTGCCCCGGAACTATTTTTTTAGATTGCTAGTGTCTTTCTCCAGAGTGCTGGGCACCCAACCATTGTCTTCTGGGTCTGTCAGGTTCTGGTTCATGTTTCCCTGAAAGCAATCTTCTGCCCTGGCTTTTCCTCAGTAGTAGTTATTACACACAGTCTCGCCTGACCCCTTCCTCCCACCTGGCTCCTCTCTCGGTTCCCCTTCTTCTGCCCTCGCCATGGCCTGCTCTGTAAGGGGTGCTTTCCAGAGTCTCACAGAGGTGGCACCTGCATGTTGCTGCTCCGGCATGTAGACTTTTCCTTCAGGCTCTCAGATCCATCAGTCATCGAGGCTCTACACTTGGCTTTTCCTTTTATCCACATTCTCTTTCCCAAGCACAGGTTATATTGTGTAACTCTCTCTAGTACCTTCACTGGTAGACATCTGGTCAGTAGTAATAATGATATGGGAATTAAACAAATGCTCGATTCCATAAATACCACCTTTCATAATATGTTTGCTCATCCCTCTTTTTTTAAATATATATATTTAAGGTCCACATGTCCTCTAGAATTGCTCCTCTTGCATTGTTTCCATTTTGAAGCTACAATTATTTTCATGTTTCAGTTTTTAACTGAAAATTTTTTAAGTATAGAACACTTTCTGGAAAGTAAAGAATCCTAAGCTCCAGTAAATTTTCAATATGAGCATATTTGTATAACTAGCACCCAGATTAAAAAAATAGAACATCATCAGTGCCCTAAAAACCCCTTCGTTTCCTCCCAAATCACAACCCCACTTTCCAAAATGTACTGCTGTCCTGATGTCTGGTCACTGTAGATTATTCATGTCAGTTTAAAAAGATGTATCCCTCGCTAATCCATTCATTTTCTTTGCTGTATAGTATTCCATTATGGGAATATACTAGTTTACCCATGTGGGTTATTTTCAGTTTGGGGGCTACTGAGAACAATATGGGTCCCCTGGGTAGCTTAGTCGGTTAAGCCACTGCCTTCGGCTCAGGTCATGATCCCAGGGTCTTGGGATCAAGTCCCACATCGGGCTCCCTGCTCAGCAGAGAGCCTGCTTCTCCCTCTCCCTCTGCCTGTCGCTCTGCCTACTTGTGCTATCTCTCTGTGAAATAAATAAATAAAATCTTAAAAAAAAAAAAACAATATGAAAATTCCTCTTCATGTTTGTTGGTGAACATAGGTGTTTATTTCCATTGGGTGTGTCCATCCAGGAATGAGAATTTGTAGATCACAGAATATGCCTTTATTCAGCTTTGGTACATACACTAGCCTTTTAATAACATTGTTGTCTGTTTTTGTTTTGTTTCAGAGCTCTTCCAGTGTTAGTGGATTCAGATGAGGTAAAACATTTTTTGCTTTTTTTTTTTTGGAGCTGTTATTTTCATAAAGTAGAAAGGTATTTCAGAAAGAAATTCTGGAGCTTTATAAAATGATTACAAATTGAGCAGGTTGGAAGACTGCACTGATTTGTCAGTAAAAGTGTAAAGGAGCTCGATCCTCATTTAAAACAGGAGCAAGATAAACACTTGTTGTGAATGAAGGGAGAATTATTTTATAAGACTAAGTGTATGATTTTCTAACATCTTGTGTGTTGGTAAGAGTTTAGAATACTTTAAGATGGCAGTTTGTCTGAATTAATCTATACTTGAGATATTTTGTTGGGGTATTAAATAGAGTTTCTATCTCATATTCATTTATTAAGCCAGAGATTTAAATAGAGGATGTGGACTTGGGAAGGTTTGGAGGGGAAAAATGAGTTACGGATCATCTGGACATTGAAGGGTGGCCCACGACGGACAAAGTCTGAATTATAAGAATAAAGGGTGAATGTGGCGAACAGGAGCTTACAGGAAGGAACAGTAGAGGAACATGAGTGGTAGCCTAGGCATGGCTTAGGTGGTGGCCGGGGAACAGGAGAGAAGCTGCCGCTGTGTTGACTGAACGGAAAGGCGGTGACCAGCCGCAGCAGGCTGATCTGACGGTAGCGGCAAGTTTTGAGGAGGCTGCAGTAGACATGCACCTGGCTACAAAGGAGTTGAACTTGAGTATTTAGAACTCTACAGAAAGATATGCCCTGGAGAATTGCTTTTAAAAGGGCACTTAGAGGATTCATATGATAAATAATTTTGTACTTTCAAAATACGTGAATTGTGTAAAGTGAGGCAGATCCCCGGAGGAACTGTGCCTGGGCGATCCACATTAGCTCTATCCCTGTCTCTCCCCACTAATTCTGAACTCCAGATGTTTTCCAGCCTGCTAGCAGGCTGTTCAAGTTTTCTGAACTTGCCAATGGATATCAAGCATGCATCTCTAAAAGTGTGGATTATCTGGTGTTTATTTTCTGTATCTAATATTTTTGTATCTATCAGTGAACATACTTAGTCCCCCACAAAATCGTGACTGTTGAAAGGTTAGAGAATTTTGTTATGTTCTGGAAGGAGCATCAACATTTGCAAGCATATCATCTTTTTTGTTGTTTTTGTTTGTTTGTTTGTTTTTAAGGAAATCATGACCAGATCTGAAATGGCAGAAAAAATGTTCTCGTCAGAAAAGATAATGTGATGGAACCCATAGGACTGAAACCTAGTTAACGGCAAAGGACTTCCTCAAGACTAAAAGAGAACTTTGTTTTGATACAGTGCAACAAGGTTTTATTGCATTATCTTGGAACTGTGTGTATTACAACTAAGAATTCAGGTGGTAGGAGGGTTCTGCGACCGTTTTAAGCTGCTCTGGAATGTCGGCTTCATATCCATCAAATTGCCTGGATTTGGAAATAATCTAAGAAAAGTATTATGATAAAGAAATATGCCCAAATGCCCTTTGCTGAGAGGTGATAGGGACATGGATTTGGGTTTTCTCTTTTTCTCTGGAAAATATGATGATTCCAGACTTAAAGATATTTTTTACATAAACACTCCTACTGTTCTTCCACTAACCTTTGAGGTAGATGATGTGATTCTTCTGTAGTAAAGCAGCGTCCATCTCTTGGGTGTGTCGTTACTAGATGCAATAATAATCTTCTTTGACTTTTGTATTGAAGTGATTTGAAATTAAGTACTATTTGGTTAGCCTTAGAACATAAGTATGTTTATATGTTTAGCTTTTCCATTTACCTATCTCTTCTTTGCCTTATAAAAGAATAAAAGTACAAGTGATTTTTTTTTATATGGATTTTGTATGTGCTGCCTTTCTAAATGCTTTGTTGTGTGTGTGTGTGTGTGTGTGTGTGTGTGTGTGTGTGTGTGTGTGTGTGTGTGTGTGTGTACATACGGGTCCGCACAAAGTCCTTGTTTGTAAATATCACCATGCACGCCAAATCAGAGTTGGGTCCTCTCTGTCTGAGCTCAGGGGCACACATGTACACAGGAAAGAGGTCTTGATGGTCACTTCCAAGGATTTGCTCTGCCGCTGACCCCTCACTCAGACCATATGTGCACGTGCTGCTGCGGAATCTGTCTGGGGCAGGTGCTAGACACATGGCCACAGCGCAGTTCCTCTCCAGGAAGCTGGGGGGCTCATTACCAGTGACCCTTGTAGATACTAGAACATCCTTTATGTAATCTTGGTTTATTTGATTTCATAATGAAACATGTATTTACCTGCACAGTATATCACTATTAATCTTGTAATAATTTCTTAATCTTCAACCATATTTTACACATCATTTTGTTACATTATATATGTAATATATGATTTGAGAATTTTTTGTTTTAATATTTTTTTAAGTGCAGAACATTCTAAACTTGAAAGGTAGTTGAATGTATAATGTTGGAAATGTGAATGTTTTGCTGCTTTCATGACCAAAGATACAGCGCTAGTGGACATTTAGAATAGGAATAAAAGTTAGAATCTTGTATATCTTTCTTTGAATTGAGAATGACTTCAGAGAATTTTGATTGAGAAGCATTTAAAGTCTTAACCCGTACAAACACTTAAGTATAACTATTGATTTATTTTCATTGTGAAGCCACAAAACAAAATTTTTTCTTTCAAGAGCCTGCCTTTTTGATTTATTTCTCATTTACTCATGTCATAGGACTTAGCAAAAAAAAATTTTTTTCTAGCAATAACGTGTCTTGAAATTTACTTTCAAATTTATTTTTGATGGGCAACACTGGGCTGTTTGGAGCATCCTTCCTAGGAAAAGAATGTCACTTAGGGTGGATTCCATTCCTTATTTCCATTTCTGCCACAATAATGGGCCCTCACCCACTATAGTTCCCAACATTTATGTCCATTCTGGTTTTGGTGTATTTTACCCTGGGCCCAGTTGTTTCAGAGCTGGAGGTGACTCTGCCTTCTCATTCCTAACATTTTTCTCTACTACCATTCCCGGATTTTGAGGCAGACCCCCAGCTCATCGTATGGCTCCTTCGAAGTTTGAAATACAAGGTCCTGGGCTTCCAGCCTGTAGGAACTGCAGATGTAGTGGGGCAGGAGTGGGGGGTCAATGGTGAGCATAAGGGACACTGCCTCTGGCTTAACCTCAACAGTGGATATAAAAACATCTCTTTCTGCAGCTGGAAAGATAAAGGACGTGACATGCATAGCTCAGCTCCAGGCTGAAATGCAGACTTTTCTCATCTTCTAGAGAAAGCAGGATTCCCTCTTGATAACCTTGTCAGGAAAGTTGTTTGTCAAAGGGCATATATGGTATCTGTCACTTTCAATGACGATTGTGTTGTCAGTTGATGTCTCTTGACCTGAATTGAGTATTCCTATGGGAGGTCCTCTTAACCCTCTCATATAACAGGAGGGGGTGTCCTCGGGCTGTAGCTGTGGTTCACCTGAAGGACACGGGGGAGAAGGGATACTCGGGCTGTTGTCCAGCTCATTATCCCAGCTGCTGCAGGAAGTGTCCAGAAGCTGGTCCTCAGAGGTTTTGAGTTTATCAGATCAGTTTCTTCTTCGGTTGCCATCAAGATGGGTCTCACTATAAGGGAAGGGATCTGAGGAGAAGAGTCCAGTTTTATGTGTTTCTAGACAAAATTCTTAAGTGTTCTTATGCAAGTCATGTTAGATTTATATGATGTGTGAAATTTGCTTACAAGGGAATTTTCATGATTTGCATTAGATTAGCACTTAATTATCTGCTTTAAAGGATAATTTATTTCAAAAATAAGGAAAAATAGGTGAATCTGTGAATTTTTTAAGACTGAGAGATGATGTTCCTTTACTTTTCCTATAAAGAAGATATTTAAATCTTTATATCCTGTAGATAAAATCAACTTTTCCTCTGTGATACAGTACATTATGTTTGCACTACTATAATGTCAAGATTGAAAGTATAAAAAATGTACATATAAGATTGATTTTTATACCTTTTTTTAAAGGGGGTTTGAGGTGCCTGCCTGGCTCATTCAGTAAAACATACGACTCTTGATCTTGGGGTCGTGAGTTCGAGCCCCACGTTGGGGGTAGAGTTTACTTTAAAAATAAATAAAAGGTGTTTGAGTCTATTGCACTAAGCTATACATGACTAGTTTAAAGTAGAGAGATGTTATGCTAGATTTAAAAAAACACTAGTTTTCTTAATGTGTCTTTGTATGATCAACAGCATGCAATAAGCAATACAAAACACCAAGCCTTATACTTACAAGAAAGAAGTTTAACATACTGGTAAAGTTCTAAACATATCAAATGTACATAATTGACAAAAGTAGGATTTTAAGGAAATGTACAGTATATATAGAAGCTCAGTACTGCATTAAGGAACTTCTTTAGAACTAGGAGAGCATTCCTGTATCTGAGGAGAAAATTTAGGGGTTTGAGAAGTTATATTTTTCTATTTAAAAGGGTTAAATTATTGTATAATTTGGAAGAAGTTGCTTTGAATGTAGGGCAAAACTGTTTCAAAGATTTTTGTTTGAAAAGTTGATGTATTTTTGTGCCTTAATATTTGTTCTGACTTTTAATAAAATGCTTTCTGAAATTCTGGATTTTTGATTCTAGTATTCTATTAGTGCTAGATTATGTAAAGTTGCAGGAAATGTAGAGCCAAATAGATGGCAGACTTTAAACAAAAGTCTTAAGACAGGAGAGGCACTAGTTAACAAATATGGAAAAGTATTCAACCTCAGTAGTGAGCAAAGAAATGCAAAATATGGGGGCGCCTGGGTAGCCTCAGTCGGTTAAGTGTCCGACTCTTAGTTTCGGCTCAGGTCATGAACTCAGGGTCATGAGATCGAGCCCCATGTTGGGCTTTGCGCTCAGCAGGGAATCTGCTTGAGAGTCTCCCCGTCTCCCAATAAATAAATAGGGGCACCTGGGTGACTCAGTTGCTTACACATCTGTCTTCAGCTCAGGTCATGATCCCAGGGTCCTGGGGTCAAGTCCTGCTTCAGGCTCCCTGCTCAGCAGGGAACCTGCTTCTCCATCTCCCTGCCCCACACTCCTACATCTCTTGAATAAATAAATAAAATCTTTGGAAAATAAATAAGTAAAATCTTTTTTTAATGCAAAATATAGGTGGAATTTTAAAAATTAACAGATTTATACTAACATTTGTAAAATCTGCTTGCAAAGTCTGATGAACACACTCATTAATTGTAGTAATATACTTGATTCAGTCTTTGCGAAAAGAAGTTCAACATGTTTATAACCTTTGGTTGCTGCCAGTTCTGGTGATGTTTTTAAAAATGATTCAAGCTGTAGAATAAGGACTCTGCATAAAAATTTCATTAGAGCATTATTTAAAGTGAAGACAGAATTAGAAACAAACTAAATGTCAACAATAGAATAGTAAGTGAATTATGGTCTAGCCAGCTACTTTATGGGATACTGCAACCATTAAATTATGAAGAGTTCATCATGATAACATAGAAAAATATAAGAAATAAGATACAAAGTCACTGTTGTGAACTCCTATCCATGAAAACACAAAGTAGAGAAAGGATTGAGTGGAAATGGACCATGATGGCATTCATGGTTAATGTTTAGATTTAGCTAAGCTCTGGTCACAACGTGATCCAATATTTCAGAAGGTTAAGACAAAAAGAAGTTTATTTCCTGGTCATGCAACAGTTCTGGAGTGGGTATAGATGTGGGCAAGGCAACCTTCCCACACATATCGCTCAGGGACCCGAAGTTTCTCTCTCTCTGGTGGGCCCTCCAGCTCCTAGGGCCCGTCATCTGCATGTAGCCAACAGAAGGAGAAAGGACAGTCTGGGAAGTTTTGTGGGGTGCAACCCAGAAGTGTTTCTCATCACTTCCGAGCATATTCCACAGGCAAACAGTCACATGGCCACACAAACTGCCAGGCATCTGGGAAATAAGAGCCATGGGCCTGCCTGCTATTCCACTCTGTGAAGGAGAGGATGGATTTGGGGGCCAGTTTGTGGCTCCTGCTACAGATTCTTTGGGAGCAGTGGACAGGGAAGACAAAAACTTCTGGCACATATAGAGAAATAATTATCTAAAAATGATAGTCCATAAGTAGGCTATATGATTATCAGAAAATCTAGAAATGTGCATGGTCTCAGAACACAGCTTAATCCATTAATAAATAAAAATCCAGGGCGCCTGGGTGGCTCAGTGGGTTAAAGCCTCTGCTTTCGGCTCAGGTCATGATCTCAGCGTCCTGGGATCGAGGCCCGCATCGGGCTCTCTGCTCAGCGGGGAGCCTGCTTCCTCCTCTCCCTGTCTCTGCCTGCCTCTCTGCCTACTTGTAATCTCTCTCTCTGTGTCAAATAAATAAATAAATAATCTTTAAAAATAAAAATAAAAATAAAAAATAAAAATCCATCCTGCCCCAAGTAAGTAGATGGAACATGGAGAACATTCTTGGACATTCTCCCAGCCTTGGGAGTAACCAAGATGGGTATTCCCCAGAGGAAAGGAGGTCTGTTGTAGTAACAGTGCTGACAGTTCAGGGAGAGTTGGGCGTGTTCCCAGAGTGGCAGGCTCTGTTAACCATCGTAGTGTCCTTGGTCAATGAGGTGGGTGTAGCCGGCGAGTTTATAGATGAGAAAACAGACTGAGCATGGCTAAATAACTTGCCCAAAGTCATCCTTCTGGCAAATGGAAAGCTGGTATAATATTGGTGGGAAGGGTTTCTACAAAGTCCTGAGAGTGAGGAGGTACGTGGTTGCTTGTTAGAGGATTAAGGTCACATATTGAAAGTGCTTGGTGCTCAGGCCTTCACCACACAGCAAAGTTACAAAAAACGCATCAGCGATTATCATGGAGGCTACTGAGACCCAGCTGGAATAAAGTCCTGCATATGAAATTCACATTCCAAGATTTATTTACATGTGTTGCAATGGAAGTTTCCCAGGGCAAGTTATTATTGCCCCTTAAGTGGTAGTGGATTTACTATTTACTACTTTTTACTATTTACTACCATTGCTGAATTCCTATGAACATATGCTGGTATGGTACTGAATTTAGATGTAAATAATTTTGGCAATGTATTCTTTAAATCACTGTGGAAAAGTAGGAAGAAACTGCAATGGAAGTTTATGTACAGAAAAATTTTAAAAGCTATCCAGCAGATGGTGCCAAAGTAATATCTCTGAAGAGTTATGGTCTGTAATTCTTGCCTTTAAAATTTTCTTTAATTTACTTACCAAATGCCATTAAATTTAGAGATGAAACTTTTATAAAACTTTGTAAAAGTGGACACAAAGAGCACTGCCATCCCTGGAAAAAAATAATCAATGAATTGTATTATTATCAAATGCATTTGTGGATTTCAAGTTCTGATAATAGGAAAGTACCTTCTATTGGACCAAACTTCCCTACAAATAACAACTCTAGACAAAATTTAAATGACAACTACATGAAGACACTGGCAACAGACACAAAGCAGGGAGGCATAGGAAGGGATGCAATAACATTTGGATGTTAACTGCAGGAAACTGCATTGGGTGATTTCCCCATTTTTTTAGGGCTTTTTCACTGATAGCAGGCCACAGTTCTTGCCAGGTATAGAGATTAAACCTGGATATAAACCCTGATCTCTTCCTTGCTGAATTGAAAAAAGAGATTTGAACTGCAGTAGCCGTGAAGTGGAAGAGAGAAATACAAGGCAGGGAAGCACCACATCTGTGTATAAACCTTCCAAATCACTGGCTCACCCAGTACGATGTGTGTGTGGGACAGATGCCATGCAACCCATCCAAAGCCCAGAAAGTAGAACTGAGATTTCTGTTAACATAGCAGGCAAAGTTTGACTTGAGTCCCACCAGTAAACCGTCTGCTTAAGAAAATGATGTGGGGGTGACATCAGAGATAATGAGGGACTAAGGACCTCTGGAAGATTGTCCCTTCATAAAAACAGGGAAAACCTCATAAAAACTTTCAGAATCAACTTTCAGAACTCTGGAAATTAACCAGTCTTGCAGAAACCTAAGGAGGATTTACTCAAGAAAAAATGCCTGGATTTCAGTAAGAACACCCAAGCTTTCCTTCCGTCTGTCCTACTCCCTTACCATGTTCCCCAGCATAAGAGTGGCCTTCGGAATTAAGGGCCCACATTCCCAGTACTGCAGGGGGCAGAGTGGAGCTGGAGATCTTTCAGAATCTCATTTCCAAAGAATTGGCATTCATTGACTGGTCTAGTGGTTCCTGGGAATTCACCACTAGAAAGTCTTGTCTTTATTTGACCTGGGCCAGAGTTTGCCCAGTGTTAAAAGCCTCTTCCTTGGGGACGTTTGTTAAAAAACATTTGCAGTCAGGTGTTTTAATGTTGTAGCTGCCCGAGGTAATAAATGACAGTGGAAGCAAACAAGAGACTAACCAAAAGCCTCAAAAAGTAAAACTAAAAAGAAACGCTCCAGTGTATTTCTGGGAATCTAAAAGTCCACATGCATATGTAGGGCTTTGCAGAGCAGGGTATAAGCAGGAAGTGAAGGTTAAGGCAGAGTTGTAAACTGGCTGTATGAGAGTTGAAGAAGTGTCTCACCCTACACACAAGCACCTTGACAAAGACCGGGAGATTTATTGGATCCCAAGAATTTAAGGAAAATTCTGTCCAGTAGTTAGCTGACCACCAGATAACTGAATAGAGACTCAGTGGTCATGTATTAAAAGATACAGATGTTACAGGATTAGTTCAGAGATGTCACTAAACAAACATTACAACAAGCAGCAACAACAAAAAACTGGGGAGAGGGAAAAATCTGATTTCCAGAGTTGCCACACTATTTAAAATGTCCAGTTTCCACCAAAAAAAAATTATGACACAAAGAAATAAGGGGGGGGAGACAATTGATATAAAATATTCTTTTTTTTTCACTTTTTTTTTTTAAGATTTTATTTATTCATTTGACACGGAGAGAGAGATTATAAGTAGGCAGAGAGGCAGGCAGAGAGAGAGGAGAGAGGAGGAAGCAGGCTCCCTGCTGAACAGAGAGCCCGATGTGGGCCTCAATCCCAGGACCCTGGGATCATGACCTGAGCCGAAGGCAGCGGCTTTAACCCACTGAGCCACCCAGGTGCCCGATATAAAATATTCTTGAGAAAGACCAGATGTTGGACTTACTAGACAAGAACTTTAAGTCAGCTATTTTACTCATTTTTTAAAAATTGATTTATTTGAGAGGGAGCGTGAGAGAGAGTGCATGCACAAACTGGAAAAAGGTGGGGGTGGGGGGAAGCAGACTCCCCACTGAGCAGGGAGCCCCATGTGGGGCTCAATCTCAGGACTCTGGGATCACGACCTGAGCAGAAGGCAGATGCTTAACCAACTGAGGCACCAAGGTGCCCCTAAGTCAGCTATTTTTAATATATTCAGTTACCTAAAGGAAACTGTATCAAAAGAACTAAATAAAGTATGAGAACAATAGCTCACCAAATAGATAATATCAGTAAAGAGGTAACAATTGAAAAATGAGCCCAATGGGGTGCCTGGGTGGCTCAGTCAGTTAAGCATCTGCCTTTGGCTCAGATAGTGATCCTCGGGTCCTGGAATCAGGCCCCACATTGGGCTCCCTGCTTGATGGGAACCCTGCTTCTCCTTCTCCCTCTGCCCCTCCCCTGCTCTGCTCTGTCTCACATGTTCTCTCTCTCTCAAATAAATAAATAAAATCTTTTTTTAAAAATGAGCCAAATAGAAAGTAAACAGAATATTTTTCTGTTGAGAAGTACAGTAACTGAAATGAAAAATTTATTAGTGGCCCAATGGCAGTTTGAATCGGGCAAAATAAAGAATCAGTTAACTTAAATATAGGTCAATTGAAATTATTCAGTCTGGGGAATAGCAAGTAAATAGAAAAAAGAAAAATGAGCAGAGCCTCCGAGGTCTGTGGTTTATCATCAAACATACCAATATATGCATAGTGGGAAAATCTGAGAGGAGAGTAGGAAAGAAACAGAAAGAATATTTGAAGAAAGAATATTTGAACAGAAAGAAATAACCGCTGAAAACTCCCCAACTTGGTGAAACACATTAATCTACACACCCAGGAAAATCAGCAAACTCCAAGTGGTATAAACTCATAGAGATCCATACGGAAATATAAAGGACAAAGACAGAATTTTGAAAACAACAAGGGAGAAGTGACTCATCACATACAAGATAAACTCAGTAAGATTAAAAGCTGTTTTTTCATCGGAAAACATGGGGACAAGAAGGTGATGGGATGACAAATCAAAAGTAGTGAAAGGAGGGGGGGAACTGTCAACCAAGAATTTAATATCCAGGCAAACTATCCATCAGAAATGAAGGAAAGTCAAAGATACTCCCAGAGAAGCAAAAACAGAACTCTTTGCTAACAGTCCTGCCCTACAAGAAATGCTAAAGAGAGTCCTTCCAGCTGAAATGAAGTAACACTAAATGGTAACTGGAATGAAGCCATAAGTGGTATGAGTAAAGGTAATTACGTAGGTAATTACAAAAGACAGTATAAATGTATTTTTTGTTTGTAACCCCTTTCTGGGTTATCATTTCAAAGAACAAACTTCTGGCTCACTTTGTTGTGTGAAAGCATGACTTAGTGCCTCACACAGAACTGTGCCCCAAGTTGGCACTCAGAAAAATATTTGTATAATGAGTGAATTGGACCATCACTACATTCCTTCTGTATGTAACCCCACCCCTGTTCCTACCCAGTTATCCTGGGTTAGGCTAACATGCTGGGCTTTGTTCCTAGGACCCTTTGTAGGTGTTTAGTGGGGGCTGATGACATTTAGAATCAGAGATGTGGGGTGAAGGTGGGAAACCGAGAGAAGCAGCCCCAAATGAGCCAACAGGCAAAATAAGCATATGAACCCCCATAGGGCAAGCAACATGGTGCGGGGTACTACAGGGGACAGAGAACCCTACAGGACAGCTTTGGAATGGTTGTTTCAGGCTGGGTGCTGCTTCTGATTGGGCGTTAAACAGATTTCTGCTGCAAATCTTCCTGTCTCGTTTTGCACCCCTGCATTATGCAAGGAACACAAGTGTATCAGCAAAAGCACTGATCCCAGGAGGTGGTCAATGATTCGGTCAAAACACTTTAAAAATGTTTTCTTTAGATGTGTAGACCGTTCCCCCCCAGGCCAATCCCTGACATTCTGGAATATTCTTTTGAAAACTAAGCATAGAGGAAACAGAAGAAGTAATAAAGAGGATAGACCCATTTTGTTTAAGTCAAAGGTTGGTTTTGGAGCCCTGAATATAGGACACTGGGCTTATTTCACAGTCTGCTTTCAGACAGCCCTTACATGTTCTGGGCTGCATGGGGGCTGCCTTGACCCCTTTGAGTTCAAGGGCAGTTGGGGACAGAGAGAGAAGGGCACAGTGGGACCTTTGAAGGTTAATTCAGAGCAGACACTAAAGCAGTAAATGGAAGATGGCCATAGGACAAGGGCAACAAACAGAAATTAGTAGATAGAAAAAAAAATCCCTGTTGAAATGTAGAAATGCTTTAAAAATAGAAAAAGAAAGAGGAAGGAAGGAAGGGAGGGAGGGAGGGACAGGAGAGGGGAGGGAAGGAGGGAGATGAGAGGAGAGGAGAGGAAAAAGACAACACAGAACAAAAAATTCTGTAACCGTAACTAAAATTCCTGAAATCGTATGCTCGTGTGTTCAAGTGAAAGGTGCTGGGGCAGAAGGTACTGGGAGGGTCCTGAGTCTGGGGTTTACATACCTTGGGCAAGTCACTCAACCATGCCCAGATTCAGCTCCACGAATCCACAGAGAGGGCAAGAGAGGAAAAAAGAACGCTTCCTTCCACGTGCCAAAGTCTGGCTCCCAGTGCACAGCCAGCAGCGAGCTGAGAAGTCTTGGCCTCCAGGGAGGTCACCACGTAAACAGGAGGTGGGATAAAATACACGTGAAGCATGGCCACACTCACCAGAACCCAATCTTTCATTAGCGGGAGGGAGAGAGGAGGGTCAGTGAAGGGGGCTGGGGGAGCGCCGGCTTCGGCATCAAGGCAAACACATGACAGACTGAGGCAGAAAACCCAAATTTCCACAGGCTTCCTGGGATTGGGCCACGGCTGCCCGGTCCCTCCACTTGGACTGGGAAAAGCAATGTTTTGCCCGGTCTCCAGGAACGCGCACTGAGAGGGCGCCGCTCCACTTCCTGTGACAGGAAGGTGGAGGGAGAAGCACAGTAGGATTTCCTGGATAATGAATGCTCAGGTGGCCAGCCTGCAGCACCCCCTGCTCTCCGGGGGACTCCAACTTTCCTTTCTGCCTTCCAGTGCAGCTCCTGGTCTGAGACGACAGTCTTCTGAGCTCCATCCCTAGAGCTCTGAGTGGGCTCTGCGACATGAAAAGCGGAAAGGAAAAACAGATCTGAGGCTTGGCCAGACTTGGTGTGCACCACGACATCGGCAGTGTTGCCTTCTGAAAACATTCTTCCAGTAAGAACTTAAATAATGTTTTCCAGGAGCTTGGGGCTGAGGCCATCTGGTTCCTTCCGCAGCCCCAGGTTGCTGGGGACTTCAGACCACTCGTGTCTGCCCTTCCCACCGACTTCAGCAACGCATCCAAAGTTCGGACAACCTGGCCTTTGGCCTTGGTTTTGAACGGAGTTCCCCTTTCGGGCTGGGGAGGGGAGGGCTCTCAGTGAGGGCTGGAGATTCTGGGTCCCCGTGCGCGTGGGCTCGCAGTCCCCACCGGCACGACCGGGAAGGGCACGCGTCGACCCGATGGGAACTTAGTCTAAGTTTAGGAAGCCCGTCTCCCGGCCCGGCCCGTCCTGCTCTCTGAGCGCCGTGGAGGAAGGTGTCCCGGACGCGGGCTGCGAAGTAGGGCACCGCTGGAGCCGGAGCGCCCCTCCGCCGCCCGTGCCGGCGCCGTGCGCCGCGGAGTCCG
>LNAC01000033.1:1216403-1252593 GCA_002007465.1 Ailurus styani | reverse complement strand
CGCCCGCCGCTGCGGGGCCGCGGCGTGGGCCGGCCCGAGACGGCGTCCCGCGTTCCCCGGCCGCGCGGTTCCCACCGGCAAGATGGTGCCCGGCTGTCCCCGCGCGCTGCTGCTGCCGCTGCTGCTGCTCCTCGCCTGCCCCGCGTCGCGGGCTTCCCAGGTCAGTGCCCTCCCGCGTCTCCCGCGTCTGGCGCGTCTCGCGCGGCCCGCTGGCCGGGGACGCGACGCCAAGGCCGGAGGACCTGGGCTGGTGGGCGCCTCGGCTCGGCGCTTGGAGGCTCGGGTGGGGGGCGCGGAGCGGTGCTCGGGATGCCCCGTCTGTCACCTGAGCTGCAGCGCGGGCCGGGCGCGGGGAAGACCCGGACTGGTCCAGCGGCGCCGTCTGGGCGACAGCCTGGGTCCGCGGGGGACAGGGCTCCGCGTAACGATCGGGGGTTGCAGGAAGGTTTCCCTGGGATGTAGGACGCCCTGGGCTTTGGTGGGTCCCCAGAGGGGCTCCTGGTCACCCCGAGCGGGTGGAGACTGTCCCCGCCCTCCAGCTCCCAACATTCAAATTTCTAACTGAAATCTCATTCCCACCACCGCCGACTTTTAAACGCGCGCCCAGTCGTCGAGCGGCGTTCGCGCGGCGCAGGCAGAGGGGGGCCGGGAGGTTTCGGGAGCTGTCGCATCCCGCGCTTGGGGGACCTTCGATCTGGGGTTGCATTTTCTTTCCCATCCTGAGAGACAGCTTGCTGTTTCGTTCTTCTCTCCTTGCCGTTTGCATTTGTTGGAGTCTTACTGGATTTATTTGTTGGACCGGATTCACTTTTCTATCTACCCGTTAAGAACCCAGGGTTAAAATGGAGATAAGAATGCAGATAAAAATACATCTTCCCATAGGTGGAAGGTGGAACTGGAATTGCTGAATTCTGAGCCAGCAACCGCCAGACGAGCCCTGGCGGCGGGAGACCCCTCCCCCTGTGGTGGGCGTGGCCCGTGGGCTGCCCGGCGGTGCCCCCAACGCCACCATCCGCAGCGGTAACAGTAGCGGAGGGCGGAAGGGAAGCCTGCTCCGGCTGACCGAAAGCCCGAGGAGTGCCCGGTTCTTTGCTAAGCATCTTCCACGCTCTTAAATCTCCCAGCAGCCCTGCGAGGTGGGGACCACTGTCATCCCCATTTTGCAAAGGAGGGAACGGAGGCCCAAGGTGTTTGTGACTTACTTAAGGTCACACGGCCAAGGAGTAGAGAAAATTCAGTCCCTCTCCTTGGGTTCCAAACCTTTTCCCCTTCCCCACTGACACTGGTTTACTGTCTAAATTCCTGAAGCGGGAGGACACACTCACGGTCAACTAGAAGCCCCTGGGGTGCAGGAGGGGATTCCAGGCAGGGAGAACGCAGTTTAGACCAGAGGTGGGTGGTGTGCGTGCAGAAGTTGGGGGTAGGGGGCGCAGTTGGTTAAGCGTCCCACTCTTGGTTTCTGCTCAGGGAGTGATCTCAGGGTGGTGAGGTCAGAGTGGGGCTCAGTGCTCAGCACTGAGTCTGCCTAAGACTCTCCCTCTGCCCCTCTCCCCTTGCACATGCACTCTCTAAAACGAACAAACAAATCTTAAAAAAGAAAAAAGTGGTCAGCAGGAAGCCACTCAGCCACCAGGCATCAGAGGCTAGTCTGAGGCCACAGGGAACCCACCAACAGAGCAAGGGATCTCCCACCCACTTTGCAGAAAACAACCCAAAACCCCGGGCCCAGAGGCAAAGGCCAGACGCATAGCGTGGGCGCATCCAGCCGGAGCCCTCGGAGCGGGAGAATGGACTGGATGTGCCTGCAGATGCTGGGTCCCTGGCTCTGCCACTGGTTCTGCCGGGTCTCCTGGACAACAGGGGAGACCCTGGCAGCTCTCAGATGTCTGTGGCTGCTGCAGAGGCAGAACATGAGCCCTCTCAGGCTCTGGTCCCGGAAGATCTGGGTCCAATCCCTGGTTCCCCCAGCTTTGTGAGGGGGAAAGGGAGCAAAAGGGATTGTCGGTCAAAGTTGGTTTGAAAGTTCTGGTGAAAGTATCCTTCACCCAAAGTCTTATGTGTTTGAGGGGTCTCCTCGCCCAGGCCCTGCCTGGGAGAGCCTGACAGGTAAACCATAAGGAATACCCAGGAACACTCCTTACTGGGCTTCTTCTCATCTTTCCCGTCCTTGCTCTAATAAGCACCCTTTTGCAGAGGCCTTCCCAACCCCATGCTAAACAGGTCTCCTCCTTGCCCCTGTGTTTCCTATTTTGGTTCCACGTAGGGCTCTGGAATAGGACCGATCACATTTGTAATGGTTTCTTTTGGTAGATTTTGAGTTTATTGCCTGTCTGCTCCACTCCAGGGCCCCAGGGCCAGGGACCGTATCTGGTATTTTTACCCAGGGACCCCACATTGCTGGAGAAAGGAGCATGGTCATGCTGGTACTGCTCTGAGCAGGACCGAGCGGGGCGGTCTCGGGGTAAACTTTGGCTGCACATCAAGTCACCTGGGAAGCTTCTAGAAATCTCGGTGTCAGCCTCACCCCAGAGAATCTGATTCAACTGGTCTGGGCTGGGGCTCAGGCATCAGTATTTTTTTTAAGTGTCTCTAGTAATTTGAATCAAACAGGTGCATGAGACCCAGCGCAACCCCATCTTTCAGAGTTAAAAGCTGCAGACCTAGGAAAGGGCCAAGGGGGGGGGGTTCAGAGTGAACAAAGGATTGGACTCACGAGGACCTGAGGGGCTGTGGCATAGCTGGAGTTGACCTGATCTGAACACATGATGAGCCTTGAAGCCAACAGTCAGGACTGTGGCCCGGTGGAGAAGAGGCTTGTGTTTGGAGAGTGAATGGCACCCATGGGACCATCGGCTGCCACCAGGAGATGGGAGGGAGGTCCATGGCTACCCAAAGGCCTCTAGCTAGAGGCAGCGGGGGTTCCTCATGGTAGCCCCCACTGGGGACTGTTGACCAGGAAATGTGCTCACTTTGTTCCATTAGGTGCAAGCCCACAGGAAGCATGATAGGTGTGTGTTTGTGAGTGTGTGTGCATGTGTCTGTGTGCCAGGGCCCGTGAGTGTAACTGTGTCTGTGTGAATGAGTGGTTGTGTTTGCTACGGGGTGTGTATGCGCATGCATATGTGTGGGGTATCTTCATGTGAGTGTGTGTGTGTGTGTGTGTGTGTGTGTGTGTGTGTGTGTGTGTTACAGGGTAGGGGGAGGCTGCTTTCTGCAAGGGTCTGGAGCAGTACTCTCATGGGGATGGACAGTATCATCCCCTCTCCTGCCGTCCTCCGTGGCGTTCCACTTCTGTCCCTCTTGTCAGCACAGGTGTCCTGAGTCACTTTGCAGGGGTCTGTGGTTAGCTGGATGGGAGCCGGTGGTGGTGGGGTTGAGCAGTGTGGGGATCCCACGAGCGGGGGCCCTTTCTTAAAACTGCTGCCCACTCTGTGGCCTTCCCGCTGGAAGAGAAACAGCCCTGTTGGGGAGACGAGAAAGGGAAACATGCAACAAACCCCTGCCCCTCTCCTCCCCACAACAGCTCTAGGTGGGTGAGGAGGGCGGGGTCTCAGCATCCTCCTTGCCTGTGGGGTGGTTCAGAAGGCTTCCCCTTCCCCAGAACTCCTCCTTGTGAACAGATGTCACAGGGTTTCAAATTCCACCATTAGAGGTTCATTCTTTTGGTGACTTTCTCCCATTGGCTTTTTACAGTTGAATGAAAAACAAGCAGACAAACCAGTTTTTGGCATACATCTCCATGATTTGTACCGTAGAGCTATATTCCATACGTGCTAACCACCACCACAGTCAGTACACCGCTTCACCACCCAGAACCGACCTGTCCTTCATCGCCATAGTTTTGTCTTCTCCACAATGTCATACAGATGGAATGAACAAATGCATAGGCTTTTGAGTCTGGCTTTTTAAAATTTAGCATAATGCAATTAAGATTCTTCTGTGTTGTTCTGGGTCTGCGTAGTTGTTTTACTAATACTGTGATGGAGTCATGCTCCGTTGTATAGTTGTACCACAGTCTGTGCATTGGTTCACCCACTGAATGGAGTGGACACCTCTGGTATCATTTCTACTTTTTGGTGATCATGAATGGAGTGGCTATAAACATTCCCATGCAGCTTGTGTGTGTGTGTGTGTGTGTGTGTGTGTGTGTGTGTGTGAATATGAATATTCATTTCTCTCGGGCAAATATCTAGGAGTGAGATTGCAGGGTCATATGGTAAATGTAAACCTGACTTTGTAAGAAACTGCCAAACTGTCTTCTGTATTAGATAAAAAGACTGTAATTATGCTGAGCGAAATAAGTCAATCAGAGAAAGACAATTATCATATGATCTCTCTGATATGAGGAACTTGAGAGTCAGGGTGGGGGTTCGTGGGTGGTAGGGAGGGAAAAATAATGAAACAGATGGGATGGGGAAGGAGACAAACCATAAGAGACTCCTAATCTCACAAAACAAACTGAGGGTTACTGGGGGGTGGGAGGGTAGGGATAGGGTGGATGGGTTATGGACATTGGGGAGGGTTTGTGCTTTGGTGAATGCTGTGAAAGATGTAAGCCGGATGATTCACAGACCTGTACCCCTGGGGCAAAGAATAAAAATAAATAAATAAATACATACATACATACATACATACATACATACATACATACCATAAAAATAAATAAATAAATACATACATACATACATACATACATACATACATACATACATACATACATACCATAAAAAAAAAAAAAGACTGTGACTCCACACGCTCACCACTTAATATTGTTAGGCTGTTTTGTTTGTTTCCAAGCTGTTCTGATAGGTATGCAGTGGTATATTTTGTGGTTTTCATTTCCATTTCCCTAATGACTAATATTGAGAATCTTTTCATGTGCTTATTTGCCATGAGGGGTCTATTGGGTAAAGTGTCTGCCCCTTTAAAAAATGGATTACTTTCTTCCTGTTCAGTTCTGAGTGTTCTTTTTATAGTCTCATTACTAGTCTTTTTCAGATATGTGAACTGCAAATATTTTCTCTCGGTCTGTAGCTTGTCTTAATGTCCACCCCAGAGCAAACATCTTAAATTTTGGCGAATTTAAACTGATCATTTTTTTTTATTTTTAGGGATCATGCCTTTGGTGTCAAGTCTGAGAACTCTTTGCCCCGTCCCCCCAAGGTCCTGAAATTCCTCTTCTCTGTTTTCTTCCACTTTTTGTATGGTTTTGAATTTTTACATTTAGATCTGTGATTTATTTGGAGTTAATGTTTGCACAAAATGTGAGTTTTATATTGGGGATCACTTTTTGCATAGATTTCCAATTATGCCAACATCGTTTGTTGAGAAGATGGTTGAATTGCCATTGAATTACCTCAACAACTTTGACAAAAATCAGCTCGTCATGCAGATATGGGACTATCTGCCAGTAACCTACTATCTTAATTACTGTAATTCTATAGTAAGATTTCAAATCAGGTAGATTTTAAGATTTTGTTATTGTTTTCTAAAATTGTTTTGACTATTCTAGTTTCTTTGCCTTTCCATTAAAATTTTAGAATTAGTTTGTCTATTTATTCTAGACAAGAAATCCTATTGGAATTTTGATTGGGATTACATTAATGCTATTGATTGATTAGGGGTGAATTGGCATCTTAACGATATTGAGTCTTCCAATCTGTGGATGTAATACGTCCATTTATCTAGATCTTTGGTTTCTTTCATCAGCACTTTAAAATTTTCAACATAAATATGCTTTGTTAGATTTATTTTATTTATTTGTTTTTATTTTTAAATAATTTTTTTAAATTTATTTTTTTGACAGATAGATATCACAAGTAGGCAGAGAGGCAGGCAGAGAGAGAGGAGGAAGCAGGCTCCCCGCCGAGCAGAGAGCCCGATGTGGGCCTCGATCCCCGGACCCTGAGATCATGACCTGAGCCAAAGGCAGAGGCTTTAACCTACTGAGCCACCCAGGCGCCCACCTGTTGGTTTTTTGTAGCTGCCATTTGGCAAGTTAAGATTTCTTTCAGATCATAGTTTGACGGAGTATTATGAATGGATGTTGAATTTTGTCACATGCATTTTTTTCTGCTTGAATTGATATGATCCAGTGGTTTTTCTTCAGTCTGTTAAAAAGGTGGATGACCTTGGTTGATTTTCTGTTTTGAAACTAGCCTCGCAGTCCCAGATAATCCTAACTGGTTGTGGTTTTATTTCTCAGTTTAGATATATATTTCTCTGTAATCCTCTGTATTCCTGGATTGCATTTACTAATATTTGTGGGAATTTTTGCCTGTTATCCTGAGGGACATCGGGGTATAATAGGGGTCAGCACTCTGTGGCCCCTGGGCACACCCATCATTTACATATTCATGCAGCTGCTTTTTCCCCTACAGCTGCAGACTTGAGAGGTTGCAACAGAAGCCATACGGACTTCAAAAAGAAAATATGTACTCCTTGACCCTTTGCATATAACGTTTGCTGACCCCTGGTCCCATCTTTGCAAGGTCCTATTACGAGGGTAGTGCTGGCTTCATAAAATGAGCAAGGTGTTCCCTTGTCCTCTGTTTCCTGGAAGAGATTGTGTAGGATTTGTGTCAGTTCTTGAAATGTTTGGTAGAATTTACCAATGAAATCATGTGGGCCTGGAGACTTCTTTTCTGGAAGGTTTTGAGCTATGAATTCAATTTCTTTGACAGATACAGAACTGTTAGGCTAGCTTTCTTCTTTGGGTGAGTTTTGGTAGTGTGTGGCTTTCAAAAAATTGATCTACAGTCCTCTCTCTCTTGAGACAACTGCTTTCGAATGCCCCGGGAAATTACTCCACATTTCTAAACAGTCAATCTCTTGTTAATGACAGATAGATACTTTGTTTCATTGTTCACACAGAGCCAGATAGGCTACTAGGATTAACTTACTTTCTTGCGCAACTCTTTGGTTTTCCTGAGGTTTTTCCCCCCTTTGTCTTCAGTCAAATACATAAGCACAGTGGTCTCCAGCTCTTTCCTATTCCATGCTCTGTCCGGGCTGCTTTCCCTTGGAGCCTGTATTCCCTAGTCCCGCTGACCCTGACTTTGGCTGCCTGCTCTTCTGAGCTGGAGTCTATGTTTTATAGATCATATGTCTTCCTCTTTCTTGGCTTCCTCCCTTGTTTTTTTGAATGCATCCCCAGGAAAATGATGTTTTAATTTGCTATCGTTAGGGATTCCCAAATCACTTTCCTGCTGTAGCTATTGCCCTTTCTTCTACACCCCCCCTTTAAAGCAGTCAGCAGTAGCACCGCTATCCCCAGGCTGTCGATGGGGGACTTGATGCGCCCACGAAAGTGGCTGCGGAATCCTCTTGGGGGGAGCAAGGCCACAGGCAGAAAGAAGTTAGGGGAGGACAGCTGCCCCATCCACTCTCCCCTACTCCCTGAGTCGGGGAAGGGGGGTCCTAAGAGGAGTCCTTGGTCTGCGATGAATGAGATGAGGGATGAAAGAGGGAAAACCCCAGGAGCCTGTCCGTCCCCAGCAGAGTGGGGTCAGCTTATCCAGGTCAGCTGCGCTGCTGCTTGGGGGCCATCGCCTGGGCCTGCCCCGCGTCTAGGCTGAGATGGCTCGTTGGTCATTTCAGAGCTCAGAGTGAAAGGACAGCATGACTGATCAGGGGTGTCTGCACGAATGCATGGGGATGGGCTGAAGCGACAGGCACACGTGAAGCATCCAGATCTAAAATAGGGGTACAGGTATTCCTCACTTTTTGAGAGTTTTCACGGCGCCACTTCACTTTTAGGAAAGACCAACATGAGTACCCGTTTTCACTCTCCGAAGGAAATCCCAAGAGGATTTTCGCTTTTATGAAAAAAAGGCGCAAAGCAAAAATACCGATCAGTGTCAGTTTTGCAGCGAGCGGATACAGTCGCGGCAGCACCGCGAGCTGCGAGAGTGGCGCCACCCAGCGCCTCCCCCGGGAACTGCACTCAGCATCTCAGCCTCTGGCCGCCAAATTGTGTCTGGGAGCATCTGAGCTTTGTCTGGGAAAGCTCAAATAAATTTCCATATAAACTAATGGTAATTTCACCTTTGCTTTGTGCCACTTTGGCTTACAAAAAGGTTTCCTAGGAACGCTCCACTTTCAGAGAGAGGGGGTGGATGGGTGGGAGTGAACAGACCTGAATTTCACAAAACAAGTATTTGGTGACTCCAGTGCCCAGGTGCCAGGATCAAAACAGACAGGGACCCTGCTTTGGGCTTTGAAAGAGCTGTCCTGCATCTGGATTTGGCAGACCGGCAGGGCAATTGGAGCTGGGTTCAGCTGGGCTGTTCTGTTGATCTGCTCCAGACTCAGCCCCTCCAGGCTGGGACCCTCCTTCATCTGTGGGCAGCTGCTAGGATAGCTGGGGCTGGTTGGTCTCAGGTGGCTTGTGGGGTGCATCTCAGCTCTGCCCCACACAGCCTCTCTTCCTCCAGCAGGCTAGCCTGGCCTTTCCACATGGTGTGGTGGTAGAGTGCTGAAGCTGAGCACGATGCAGGAGTCTTCTTCAGACCCCGCTCTAAAATGAACCTGGGCCGGGGCGCCTGGGTGGCTCAGTCGGTTAAGCGGCTGCCTTAGGCTCAGGTCATGATCTCAGGATCCTGGGATGGAGCCCCGCCTCGGGCTCCCTGCTCAGCGGGGTGTCTTGTTCTCCCTCTGCCCTCCCTCTGTCTCAAATAAATAAATAAAATCTTAAAAAAAAAATGAACCCGAGATTTGGGGGTCATCCAGGGCCGGTGATGCCAGCAGATGAGGAGGCAACCGCCACTGAAAAGATAGCTTGTTACTAACAGTTCCCAAGAGGATGGGGCACGCCATACCTCATGAGGCCTCAGGAGAGAGCAGCAGGCAGAGAGACTGGGAAGGGGACTTCTAGAAAGCCTTTATGGGGGTTTCTGAGAGAAGGAATGGCTGAAACAGGGTGAGGGGGCTAACCAAGCTGGGATTGGCTAGTTTGACTAATTTTAGAGGGTTGTGGTCTAGGGCTGCCTCTACTTGCCTGATGCCTGACCCTGGGGCTCTTCGGGAGGGGAGGGTGTTAGGAAGGCGGGGAGGGTGCGAGGGAGGGGGAGGCTGAGGGGGTGTTAGTGCCTCACGCAGGCAAGAGCCAGATAAAGCAGGGGGAATTGTTCCGGACTGGTTGGCTTGTGTATCAGGGTGAGCTGGGAGGTGGGTGCAGGGTGTTGAATTGTTTGCTACCTCTAGGAATTTGCCAGCCCTGAGAGGGGCAGTCCGTGCCAAGTCAGCAAGGCCCCAGATGTCAAAACAGATATCAAGACAACACAGCTAATCTAGATCCAGCCTTGGCGCTGCTCTGTTACTCCCACTAATTCTGTTGGCCAAGGCAAGTCACAAGCAAGTCACAAGGCCAGCATAGATCCAGGAGGCGGGAAAACAGATTTCCATCTTTTTTTTTTTTTGAGATTTTGTATTTATTTATGAGAGAGAGAGAACATGAGCAAAAGAGTGAGAGAGCGCACAAGCAGGAGGGAGGGACAGAGAGAGAGGCAGGCTCCCCGATGAGAGGGGGTCTGACAAGGGGCTCGGTGCCAAGACCCCGGGATCATGACCCACTCTGAAAGCAGACATTTAACCGACCACCAAGCCACCCAGGCGCCCAGATTTCCATCTTTATGGGACAAGCGGCACCTTCTCCTTGCAGATGAGGGAGATGGCTGGAGGGGGGGGGTGGGGGGCGGACTGTGGCTGTTTCTGCCAACTTTCCCACCCAGAGATGTACTCCGCACCGGCACTTGTGTCTGGGCAAATGCATGCAGTCAGGGTGAGGACAGGGGACAGAGAGGCCTTCCCGGCACCTTGGGCCTTCTTCTTCCTCTCCCTGGCACCTTCAGGAGTGGGCCTCAAGTCCTGTCCAGGATAGCCCCAATTACCAAGAAGAACGGAGGCCCCTTCGCTCCCCAAGGGTGGTTTCTGGAGCCCCACCTTGGCGGTGGGTATTGACGGTGTGGACAGCGAGGACTGGTATGTGGCCCGCCAGGCAAGGACAGTGTGGCCCGGCCACACAGTGCTTCCTTGGGTCGCCTGGAGTCTTCCAGCTGGGAATCGCTGCCCCGCCAGGCCCACTCACATCGGAGGAGCAATCGCGTTTGACACCACACTGGATTCCGGACAGACCAGACCACCTCGGTCCTCGCAGCGGCTCCACACACCATCTGGACACCAGCCCTCCCTCTGTGGCCAGCGCTGCCTCCCGGCCAGCCGCCCCTGCTCCCGATGTCTCTGGACTGTTGACAGAAGCCCGAGTGTGCCGGTCACTCCCTTGACCCGCAGGGACAGTGGCAGGACTGCTGGATGGCCACCAACCTTCTCAAGGCTCGTGCAGCCCTAAGGGCCCTGGGGACATGAGGGCAGGCTCCCCGGGTGGGTAGAACTTTCTACATCCTTTCTAGCCCTCCACCAGATTCTTCCATGCTTTTCAGTAACTGCCTAGGACCTAACATTAGGCCATTACATTTTCACAAAAGAAAAAGTAAGTCCCTATAGTTTGACAGGATCCACATCTACCCATTCCAGTAAGTAAAAGCTATACCTCAAGGAAGTAACCATGTCTTTGCCTGTGCACGGGAAAACGTGGGCCCTTCTGGCAGTCTGAGGCAGCTAAATGGGAAGCAGGGCCCAAGGCACTCATCCTGGGGTTGGGTTTCCACGTAAGATGGAGACACAACAACTGTGCACGTCAAAGTCTGGGGAGGGCACCCCAAAGACCCCAAGCTGCATGTTGGCCCCACTGCGGCCCTCTGAATTGGGCAGTGACTCAGACATTTCTCTTCACACTGGAGATTAAAGTAGCTCCAGACCCTCAACGAACGGGGAGGTACCCTGCAAGACCCGGAGGAGCCCTTCCCTCTGCGCACCTGGGCTGTGTCCCCCATCTCCGCAGGAGGGGCTGTGGCCAGAGAGCATCAGCTGTAACTGGGCACAGGGCCCGGGGAGCCGAGGACATCGATGCTTCCCAGCTTCTCTGAAGAAAGGGAAAGCCCTGCAGAGTTCAGGGCAGGGAGGGGTATCTGTAGTATCAGAGAAAAAAAGAAAGAAAGAAAAGCTGGTTCCAGAGAAGTAGCAGTCATTTACACTGTAGTGAGAAAACATACAAACAAGTTAGAATCAGCTGAACATGTTGGTATCACCTCAGGGGCTCCTGTGATTTAGGCCTTTTGTCTAATTGCATGATTCAAGATTTTACCCTCCCAGAAGGAAGCTAACACGGAAGATGCTGTGCTCATTCCACAACTATGTCCTGAGAGCCCATTCTGATGCCGGGCCGGTGCTGTTCCGGCCTGGGGAGGCAGCAGGGCCCGAGGCAGTATAGCAAGTGGAAAAGATTCACAGTACCTGGTCGGTGTCTTGGCTCCCACTCTTCCTGGCTGAGTGCCCTGGGGCAAGTTCCTGCCTTTAATGAATCCGTTTCCCCCTATGAACACTGAGGATAAGAGACACACACACATCTCAGAGGATTTATAGTAAGGAGAAAATGAACGCCATTCAGAGAACGCATTCACAGTAAGTGCTCAGTACGTGGTAGGGGAGGGGAAGCTGAGGAGGACACAGGCCCTGCTGTCACAGAAGCTTACTAAGCAGGGAGAGTAAAACAAGATAAAACCAAAAAGTATCCAAAGGCAGACAACTGTAATGAGGCTCTGTTTTGAAGGAAGGCCAGGAGGCTGCTGTATACTGAACAGGCAGGTAGTCTCTGAGAAGGGGACTTCTCAGGGAAAGTGGAAGGACAGACTAGGGGCAGATTTTCTGAGCAGAGCAGTGCACAGACCCTGAGGTAGAAATGAGCTTCCTGAGGCGTGTGGAGAGACAGAAAGGAGGTCCAAATACCAGAGCTCATTGGACAGAGGAGGGTGCTGGATCTGGGCACAGCTGGCAGTGCCTGGGCTTGATCAACTCTGTAGGCAGAGTAATAGCCCCCAAAGATGTCAATATTCTCATCCCTGAAACCTGTGAATCTGACCTTGATTTTAGCCCAGTGAGACCCATGTCGGACTTCTGACCTACAGAAATGTAAGATAATAAATTCATGTTGTTTTAAGCTGTCAAGCTTTTTTTAAGTTATTAACATATAATGTATTATTTGTTTCAGGGGTACAGGTCTGTGATTCATCAGTCTTACATGATTCACAGCGCTCACCACAGCACATACCCTCCCCAATGTCCATCACTCAGCCACCCCATCCCTCCCACCCACCTCCCCTCCACCAACCCTCAGTTTGTTTCCCGAGATTAAGAGTCTCTTATGGTTTGTCTCCCTCTCTGGTTTTGTCTTGTTTCATTTTCCCCTATGATCCTCTGTCATGTTTCTCAAATTCTTCATATCAGTGAGATCATGTGGTGATTGTCTTTCTCTGATTGACTTATTTCACTTAGCGTAGTACCCTCTAGTTTCATCCACGTCATTGCAAATGGCAAGATTTTGGGGTTTTTGATGGCTGCATAGTATTCCTGTGTGTGTGTGTGTGTGTGTGTGTGTGTGTGTGTGTGTGTGTGTGTGTGTATACCACATCTTCTTTATCCATTCATCTGTTGATGGACATCTAGGCTCTATCCATAGTTTGGCAATTGTGGACACTGCTGCTATAAACATGCAAGTGCATGTGCCCCTTGAGATCACTACATTTGTATCTTTAGGGTAAATACTCAGTAGTGTGATTGCTGGGTCATAGGGTAGCTCTATTTTCAACTTTTTGAGGAACCTCCATAGTGTTTTCCAGAGTGGCTGCACCAGCTTGCATTCCCACCAACAGTGTAGGAGGGTTCCCCTTTCTCCGCAACCTCGCCAACATCTGTCATTTCCTGACTTGTTAATTTTAGCCATTCTGACTGGTGTGAGGTGGTATCTCACTGTGGTTTTGACTTGTATTTCCCAGATGCCGAGTGATGTTGAACACTTTTTCATGTGTCTGTTGGCCATTTGGATGTCTTCTTTGCACAAATGTCTGTTCACGTCTTCTGCCCTTTACTTGAGTGGGGTATTTGTTCTTTGGGTGTTGAGTTTGATAAATTCTTTATAGATTTTGGATACTAGCCCTTTATCTGATATGTCATTTGCAAGTATCTTCTCCCATTCTGTCGGTTGTCTGTTGGTTTTGTGAACTGTTTCCTCTGCCGTGCAATAAGCTGACAAGTTTACGCTATTACAGCAGCGGTAGGGAAGGAATACACTGTCAGCTCCACGGTCAGGAGTTGGCCTTATTCCCGTAGGTGGGGGGCCATTGGCAGGGTTTAAGTGAGGAAGTGATGCAGTCTGGCCTCTGACCTCTGACCTTGGGAAGTATGGATCATAGTGAGGAAGGGGAGGTCATGGGGAGAGCAGGTGGGACACATGCCGTGGGCCAGGACAGGACCATTTCAGTGTCGCCAGTGCCTACCCACCCGGAAACACTTGGGACTGTTTGCCAGAGAGTGTAGGAAGATCCAAGAGCATAGCACGTCTTTTATTTAGCCTTCACAACCATCCGGGCTAGTTATTACTCCAAGAATAACGGCTCCCAAGACTCCGAACCTCCTGCCACGCCCAAGCTCAAAGCAGCCATTTTATCCATGCCGTTAGCTTTGCCCGGGCTGCCTGCCCGAACGAGGCCCCCCTCCACTCCGCGCTCTCTCCTCCCCCTCTTTAAAGTCAACCACAGGAGACACGGTGTTCCGGTAAAACCCAGATGTCAGTTTTCATAACTCTTGGGTCGTGTGTGAACATGCGTCCACTTGTGTGCCACACACTGAAACAACCAACAAGCCAGTGTGAACGTCCCTGGAAGAATCTATGTCGGGAGACAGCCTGGGGGGCTGAGAGGGGCCACCAGCAGACGGGGGGCCTTCTCTGAGCCCCTCATTCTGGTTCCCAGAGGCTGAAGAACGAGGCAGAACATGCCTTCCGAATGGGTGGGCTAAATGCAGCATGGCGCACCAGGTGGCCACACTATCCACCCCCGGGTGTCCCTTCGCCTCACTTTCTCTAGCTGTAAAATGGAGATAATGGCGCCTGCCTAATCGGGCTGCAAGGAGGACTAACAGAGACAAAGAAGGTTCTGTCTCCTACAGCAGTGCCTGACATGAAGCAGGGGATGAGGTAAATATCTGTGGAATCGTGACTACAGAATGAATGAAAAGGTGCACTATATTAAATTTGGCACAACATGCCCCATTTCTGAGACTCTGAGGTCCCTAAGTTGTGGAGAGAGGTAAGGGGAGGGCCTGCATACCAGGTGGGCTCCAGGAGGAGACCGTGGCTGGTTGTGCAACACGGCTCTGTGTGTGTGTGTGTGTGTGTGTGTGTGTGTGTGTGTGTGTGTGAACTGAGCTCCCCGCTGGGCTGGGCGTCATGTTCGCTAAAGATAATGCCGATGCTGGTAAGATTCAACCAGGTCTGCAGGTGAAGGTTGGCAACTGGACAGAAGTCAGCGGGGCAGCAAGCCTGTGAAAGAGTAAGGTGGGTCTGGGTAGTGAGGTGCACAAGACTGTCTTGGCCTCACACTTAGTTCATCCCTTCACTCCTTAGTTCACCCATTCGTTTGTTGGGTCATCTTGCGTGAGCTCAGATCCTGTGCTCAGTGATGCGGATTCCCAGTTATCTATAGCTTGTGTTCTGCTCTCCTGCCGGAGGAGAGGCCAGGGGAGAGGAGGGCTGGGAAGGGCTGCAGAAGGTGGCCATCAGGGGCCAGCAGGGGGCGCTGTAAGCCGCGAGGAGTCAGGAGACGGACCGAAGTGGCTCTCTGTGGACCCCTCTCTAAAGCAGACCCAGCCATCCCATCAGAGTTTGGAGAAAGCACGCTAGGGTTTAAATCCTGGACGTGTCACCGTGGCCTGTAAAGTGGGCGTAGTATGTGCCCACCTCCTGGCATTGTCATGAGTGTCTAATGAGTTATTTGTATGAGGTGTGACAGTGCTGGCTCTGGGCTCCCTCTGTTGTAAAAGTGGGGTTGGGGTGTAAACATAGAATGAGGGACAGGCAGCTTAATCACCCCAAATGCCCTGAGCACCCCAGGGGGCCAGAGCCCCAAAAGGAGGCTCCAACTGGTGGACTGTGGTGGTTAACTTTATGGTCCAACTCGGCTAGGGCCATGGCACCCAAACATTTGGTCAGACACCTAGAATCTAGAGGTTGCCCTGAAGGTATTTTTTTAGATGTGATTCGCATCAACCCAATAGACTTTGAGTAAAGCAGATTGCCTTTCATAACGAGGGTGGGCCCCAGCCGAAAGACCGGGATCCCCAAGATGGAAGGAGTTCTGCCTCCAAACCGCCTTTGCATCCGAGCTGCATCAGCTCTTCTCTGGGTCTGCAGCCTGCCACATGCTTTGCAGATTTGGACTTCTCAGCCCCCATGACTGCATGAGCCAGTTCCTTAAAATAAATCTGCCTCTCATCCTCTGTCCCTCTCAGCAGGATGGGCACATATGCAATAGGCATTCCCTTGGTTCTGTTTCTCTAGAGAACACTGGCAAATACAAGTGCCCTGGCCAAGTCCCCAGGCAAAATTCTCTCACTTGCCCCAGAAATGTCCACTCTCTCTCTTCTTCTTGGGTGCTGGTTAGAGATCACTGTGATGAGAAAAGTCGGAGGAGTTATAACCGCTTCTGACTTGGTTGAAAATTAAAATAACTTCTGGAGCACAAACATGCACGAATCCGACATGACTCAGACGCGGAGGGCTTCGAGCCTTGGCTAGCAGGCACACATTTGGCAAGGGTGCTCCGTCCTTTCCTAGACCTAAAGGCATCAAAACATCTGTGTTCCCATTAACAAAATGCTGACAGGACACATAGCTGTGGCTTAAAAGAAACCAGCTCAAGAGACGGCCCCTCTGAGGTCTGAGGGGTCATCCATGGCCGCCTGGAGGGGTCTCGGGAGCTACTACCCCCAGGGGGGCTCTCGGGAATTGTCACTGTGTCAAGACTGCCACTGTAAGGAAGACCACCAAGCCAGGTCACGTGAGAACAAAAGCCTCACGGACCCCCGCCCCCCCACGTACACCCCTGGAGTTTCACCCATGCCCTCAGGTGCCTTGAGAGCCGACTCAGGGTCTTGAATTTCATTCGTAAGTTGAACCCAAGTGTCCAGAAGGCCTGGGTGTAGTGGCAGGGGTCAGGCCTCCTGGGTTCTGTCATGGTGACGGAGTGAACTGGGGCGGGGGCGCAAAACGTCTTCTATGTCCACCCCTGGCCTGACAGGTAAGGTCCGGAGGTGTAAAATGGCTCTGGAGGTCAACCTCTACCAGGACACTGGCTAGTCTCAGAGAAAGGGAGTGTCGTGAGCTCTGAGGAGTGTCCGTTAGATCCTCCAGAGTCAGTATTTTGAGAGAATGGACTGAGGGGAAGGTGGGCAAGATTTCCCTGGGAGCGGCAGGATGTGGGGAGCATAGTTCTGGGGCCGCATTACTTCTAAGGGCCTTTGGACCAACGCCTCCACCCTCCCAGCTCTCACCACTGGCCTGCGTGTTCCAGAATCATCTATGCCACCTGCACCCCAGCTTGGGAAGAGCTAGGCGGGGTGACTTCTGTTGCGATTTCTTTCACTGGTTCACATCTTCTCTACAAACGCTGCCATCGGCCTTGAGTGATGGGAAGTGCCTGCCTCTCTGAAGGGTTTGGTCACAGACGCCGTAAATCCTGGTCTTTTCTCCTCAAAGGTGGAAGAGTTTCACTGCATGTCTTTTCTTGGTTCCATTTCAAAGAAGGTTATTAACCCAAAGAAATGGAAACTATTTTTCGTTATTTATTGTCAATGGCATAAGCCAGGCGTGGAGCCAGCTTTTGAAGGGATGGAAACTTACGCCAGTTGAGGGGATCTCTTCAAGACAAATGTTAAAAATGAGGGCCCCCCCCGAGGGGCCCCAGAAGAGGCCTGTGAAAGTTGGGGCCCTGACGTGGTGACTTCCTCAGCCTCTGGGGTAGGCCCTTCTTTCCCTGCATGGAGCCCTCCCCTCCCCTGCCCCATCTGGATTTGACCTTCGCCCAGGCATGGCTTCGGTGAGCCTTCCCGCAGGAACGGGAGCTTGGCTGGGAAGCAGGGCACGTGGAGCCTGTGGTGGTTGTTACGGTTGGGGACTGAGACCTTGAGATGGGCAGGGGCTGCCCCAAGCCAGCCATTGCTGTGGGAGGACCAGGCTTCTGTGCCAGTGGGTGATATGGAAGGAAAGGGGCCTGCTTCTTGTCCCCCCAGCCCCGGAGGCCCTCGCGGGCCCCCTCAGACAGGCCTCGCCAAGGGCTACATGGACAAAGATGAAATGACTTGTTTCCCATGGGCTGCTCCTTGAGGCCCAGAGCAGGAGAGGGTAGTGGGTGTGGGAGGGGAGGCGGGCTGACAAATGGAGCCCCTTCCCCCAGACTAAGAAGAGCACAGGGATCAGAAGTGGAGTTGAGACCCAGGGTCCTACAAGTTGCTGCGCTTGTTGACATGGAAGCAAAGCCACACCCCGGTGTGGGAAGAAAGAGCTGATCTAGAACCCACGTCCCGTGGTCCAGGGTACGCGAGATGATGCTTGTATGCGTGTGCGTGAGTGTCTAATCCAATGGTTCAAAACAAACAAAGTTAGCAGTCTGATCATGGGACTTGTTCTTTGTTTTGGTGTGTTTTCAGGATTTTGAATAGTTTGGCAGGGAGCGTGCCTAATTTTTATGATCGAGCAACAGGAGAAAGCTTTCTTGGTTTGGAAAGGGGAAGCACGTAGCTCCTCAGTCCCCTCCAATGACCTCTTTTATTCCCACGATGCAGACCTCTCGAGTACTTGACTTGGTCTGCAAGGATTCTGTACAGGATCCCGCTCTGCAGATGAACCCCGTCATGGCCCGTGCCCCATTCCCACTCCAGGCGACGGATTCTGAGCATGGCTCTCAAGGGATCCACTTCTAGCACTTTTGGAGCAAAGAACTCCCATGTTAGTTACAACTGCCATACAGACCCATCAAACCTCATATCAAAAGGCCAGAATTTTCTCGTTCCCTGGCACCCTCCTTGGCCCTGACTCCAGCACCCTGGCTTGCCAAGCAAGACCAGAAGGATCTTTTTTTTTTTTTAAGTCTTGGGAACTTTATTTCTTTTCTTTTTTCCAGTTTTATTGAGATATAATTGACATCTATATCAATCTATGATATATTGACGTATATTGATTTCTATGCCTACTTTGTGAAATAATCACCACAGTACATTAACATCACCTTTCATCATTACATGTTGTTTTTCTCTTGTGATGAGAACTTTTAAGATCTATTCTCTCAGCCACTTTCAAAACTACAATACAGTGCAGCGAACTATAGTCACTATGCTGTACAGCACATCCCCAGACTGATTTGTCTTATAACCGGAAGTTTGTACCTTTTGACCCCCTCCATGCATTTCCTCCAACCCCAGCCCCTTGACTCAGGCAATGGCCTGTTTACTGTTATCTGTGAGTTTGACATTTTAGATTTCACATATAAGTGAGTTCATATACCATATGTCTTTGCCTGACTTATTTCACTTAGCATGATGCCCTCAAAGTCTAGCCATAGCTAGTCCCAGATAGCAAGGTTTTCTTCTTTTTTAAGGCTGAATAATATTCTATTGTTTATATATACCACTGAGGTTGCTTCCCTATCTTGGCTAGTGTTGCCTACAACAAACACAGGGGTGCAGATGTTTTTCCGAGAGAGTGATTTTGTTTCCTTTGAATGTATCCCCAGACGTAGAATTGCTGGATGATATGGGAGTTCCATTTTTAATTTTTTGAAGACCCTCCATACTGTTTTCCACAGTGGCCACACCAATTTACATTCCCACCAACAGGGTACAAGGGTTCCCTTTTCTCTACATCCTTACCAACACTGGTTATTTCTCGTCCTTTTGATACTAGCCCTTCTGACAGATGTGAGGTGATATCTCATTGTGGTTTTGATTTACATTTCCCTGAAGATGAGTGATGTTGAACATCTTTTCATGTACCTCTTGGCTGTCCAGGTGTCTTTGGAAAAATGTCTATTTGATTCCTCTGCCCATTTTTTAATTAGTTTTTTGGGTTGTTTTTTTTTTGCTGTCGAATTAAATGAGTTCTTTACATATTTTAGATATTAACCCCTCATCAGATAGATGATTTGAAAATTTTTTCTCCCATTCTGTAGGTTGCCTTTGCATCTTGTTGATGGTTTTCTTTGCTATGCTGACTTTTTTTTAGTTTGATGTAGTCTCGCTTATTTATTTTCGCTTTGGTTTTTTTTGCCTTTGCTTTGGGCGTCAAATCCAAAAAATCATTGCCAAGAATGATGTCAAGAAGCTTATCCCCTGTGTTGTCTTCTAGGAGTTTTATGGTTTCAGGTCTTATGTTCAAGTCTTTAATCCAGTTTGAGTTAGTTTCTGTGTCTGGTATAAGGCAAAGGTCTGGTTTCAGCCTTTCACGTGTGGCTGTCCCGTTTTCCCAGCACCACTTATTGAAGAGACTATTCTTTCCCCATTGTGTGTTCTTACCTTCTTTGTCATAAATTAATTGACCACAAGTGCATGGGTTTATTTCTGGGCCCACAGAGTTCTTTCTGACCTGCTTAATTCTGTTAGCCTCACCCCTGTGAGATGGGAGGCAGGGATGGGCCAGGGTTTCGAGACCTTCCCTAAGCAAGTCCGCCTGAAACACTGCCATCGCCATCCCCACCTGGGATACAGCCCTACTGTGCTTGGTCTTGAAGGTTTTCCATTGTGACTGGCCAGATGAGCCCATCGCACCCCTAGTGGGCCCTGGGAGGTTGGTGCCTATTGTCCACTGTGTGGGTGCTGGGAAGGGCTCTGGCAAGTGTCACTAGAAGCAGAGGACAGCTGTGCCTGGGCCCAGGAGCCAGTTGGACACACTTGGCTGCCCAGCGGCCAAGTGGAACCTAGGCTTCTTTTCCTCCACATACTCTGACCTTCTTTCTCTACTTGCTGGAGCCCCATGGCACCACCCCCAGGCTCTTGGCAGAGGCCTTGGTGCTGGTCTCCTCACCCCCACTTCAAAATGTAGCCCTTCCATGTCCCCCGGGGCAGCTGTGGCCCAGAGAACCCTCTCCCAGCTGTCAGGGCCCTGGCCACCATGTACGAAAGGGAGGCAGCTGCTGGCCTGGCTCAATGCGATCAGGGATGGGTCCTCCACTCCCTCCCCACTGCCCGCCCCACTGCCACGCTCCCTCACCTGACACTCGCGCAGGAGTCCGACGTCCGTGCCTGTGGGATATTTTGCGTGGGTCATAGTGTTATCAGTTGCTAGTACAAATTAATCAGTAAGACCCTTCACCACACAGGGATGTGTGAAGAACAACCGAGACAGGGCCCACACAGCCGAGGGGTTTGGGGGTTGGAGGTGGGTGGCTCTGGGACAGAAGTCACAAAGGTTCCCGTTTCGGCTCTATCACTCCTAAGTGGCGTGATGTAGGGAATGTCACTTGACTTTCAGCCTATGCATTTTCAACTACGAAAGAGAGACCATCCCAGGTCCTCACAGTATTGCTTCCAGCCAGTTGTAGTCTTTGAAGCAGACTTAGCTTTGTAAACTGTGAGGAACTCACAAATGTAAATTACACACAAGTCACGAAAGTATCTATGAAAAGTGGCTTCTCATCATGTCTAGGCCTTTTTATTTTTTATTCTTTGCCCCAGGGGCACAGGTCTGTGAATCATCAGGCTTACACCTTTCACAGCACTCACCAAAGCACAAACCCTCCCCAATGTCCATAACCCATCCACCCTATCCCTACCCTCCCACCCCCCAGTAACCCTCAGTTTGTTTTGTGAGATTAAGAGTCTCTTATGGTTTGTCTCCTTCCCCATCCCATCTTGTTTCATTATTTTTCCCTCCCTACACCCCATGATCCCCCACTCTGCCCCTCAAGTTCCTCATATCAGAGAGATCATATGATAATTATCTTTCTCTGATTGACTTATTTCGCTTAGCATAATACCCTCACGTCTCGGCCTTTTGTCTAAGATCAAGTGTATAAGCAGCTTCTTTTTTTGTCTCTCAGGGAGGGGATGTGGGTGTGGGAAATCAGGTCTGGGTGGGCAGGTAGGGGATTGATGGCAGGAGGGCACTGCCCCGGTGCCCCCGAACCTGCGTGGGAAGGACCACAATCGGGGAGAAAGAAGGAAAACAAACAAAACTTCTCTTCCCAGCAGTTGCATTTGGGGCTAGGCCCAGTCAGGCCCTGGTAGGGGGGAGGCCAAAGAGCCCCCACGGATTAACAAGTTCCAGGGGCAACTGGGGATTGAGCTGTGTCAAAAGCATCCATTGAATCAGGCCAGTGAGTCATCTGTTTGGTGAAATCCCCAAGGTGAGGTGGCCTGGCAGCCTCCCTGGGAGAGCGCAGCAGCAGGGCCCCACTGCCGAGCCTGGAAGCCACCCAGGTTGCGGCGGCCACGTGACTCCCAGCCGCCCTGCTGCCTTTTAGAAAAATTTTTAAAAATGATAAAAACACAGGACTAGTTGTAGAAAAAAATGAGGTATAAAAAAGAAAATTAAAAATGATCCATAAACCTGTCCCTGGAGATAGCCCTCCTTATCTTCTTGATGTTCTCCTTTGTTCTGTGCAGGTGATGGGAGTCAGGTTAGGCAAGGGTATAATATCCAGGTAATGCATGGGCTCCAGGGGATGCCCCCACCCTGGCCAAGGCCAAGGACTTACTCTGTTCACCCCCTTCTTTACTCCTTTTCATGTCTTGGTTCTTAAAGGTAATTGAGATGGTAAAGCTTCAGGTGTTTTTCACTAAGTGTGATGCTGGGTGTTGCTTTAAGTGAGGTAGTCCTTATCATGATAAGCACGTGCCACCTTGTTCTTTCTTTTTTCCCCAAAGACTTCATTTATTTATTTGACAGAGAGAGAGAGAGAGAGAGAGCACGCGAGCATGCAAGCAGGAGGAGAGGCAGAGGGAGAGGGAGAAGCAGGCTCCCCTCTCAGCAGGGACCCCAATGTGGGGCTTGATCCCAGGACACTGGGATCATGACCTGAGCTGAAAGCAGATGCTCAACAGACTGAGCCCCCAGGGACCCCCTTGTTCTGTTTTTAAAGTTCTCTCCAGACCATGGGAACGGGGCATTGACTGTCACTGAACGCTTCTTTAACTCTACCGAGGTTCTTCCGTCTTTGCCTTGTTCCATTTTTAAAAGTACGGGAAGCATGGAGCCTTCCTGTTTCGTCTGTTTTATATGTTTTACCATCCGTTTTTAACAATGTTCAAGAGAGAAAGAAAGGACGAGGTCACCCAGTGCAGATTTCAGAGCGTGAATTCAGAGCGAAGAAGGAGGGAGTCTTTTGAAGGAACAGACTGATGATAAGTCACTTCGGGTCGAACCAAATGTTCAACCACCCGATTGCTCAGAATCGTCAGTTCTGCCCTTGGCTCTGAAAAGCAGGAGGTTGGTTTTGGCCGGGAAGCGAGCTGGCGCCATGATCTGTGGGCTCGGGGGGCCTCCGGCTGGTGACCTGGCTCAAGCACTCAGAAGTCGGGGCGCCTGGTGAGGCTGCGGGGCCATCGGGGGCCCCGGGGCCTGGGTGGCTGCCGGGAGCTAAGAGGAGCCACATTGGTGGCGGTGCTGACCCCTTCTCCTCCCAGAACTGTCTCAACAAACAGCAGCTCCTCACCGCCATCCGCCAGCTGCAGCAGGTGCTGAAGGGCCAGGAGGCCCGCTTCGCCGAGGGCGTCCGCAGCCTGAAGAGCCGGCTGGCGGCGCTGCACCACTCCGTGAGCAGAGCGGGCCCCGACGCCCCGCCAGGTGGGTCCCCGCGGCACGCAGCCCCCGCCCCCGCGCGTGGGTTCTCTGCCCCTGTGCCCGCCCCCTGCCTCGCCTCCCCGCGGGGGCCGTTTGGCCTCCCCGGCTAGTCGGGAGCACGCGCGGGGCGTGTTAGAAAAGCATCTGCTGGTCCTCCTCTCCCACATCTGACTCGCACCCACTTCCTCCCAGACCTGGTCCTTCTAGGCTCGATAACTTTCCTCCACATAGCATCCTTACCGAACGGTCCAGAGCCACGGCTCCTGGAGCCTGAGCGGCTTTCGCCTTCCCTGTCCCCACTGGGTACACTCCAGTTGGTTCTTTTTTTTTTAATTTTGTTTCTTAATTTTTTTAAAGATTTTATTTATTTGTCAGAGAGAGTAGGAGCACAAGCAGGGGGAGCAGCAGAGGCAGAGGGAGGAGCAGCCTCCCCGCAGAGCAGGGACCTGGATGCGGGACTCAATCCCAAGACCCTGGACCCTGAGATCATGACCTGAGCCGAAGGCAGCTGCCCCCCAGGCATCCTTTTTTTTTTTTTTTTTTTTTTTTTTTTTTAATATATAGACTACTTTTTTCTGGCAGTTTTAAGTCCACAGCAAAACTACATGGAAAGCACTGAGTTCCCTCCTGGAACACACACAGCCTCCCCTCCACCAACGTCCCGCACAAGTGTGGCATGCCTGCTACAGCCCACAAAACAACATTGGCGTCCATTTCTCAGGCATGACAGTCAAGCCTCTGACCTGAGCCCCCCACTGGTGATGGTGGGCGAGGCCGTTGCTGCTCAGGGCTTTTCCTGTTCGGTGAGGTTCCGGTGGGTCCCCCAGACTCCCTCCCGGAGGGTAGGGCTCTGAGAGACACGGCGCATTTTCCTGGTGGTCCCCGTCACAGCTTTCACTATGGGGCCATTGGATGGGTGACTGGATTTCTTCCACCTGGCCTCCAGGTGGCTGTCCTCAGAATCACAGGGGTCAGGGGGCAACCTAGGGACTATCTGATGTCATTTACTCACTTAAGACATATCTATCAAGGGCCCTCTTTGTGGTGTGAGATGAAGTTTCCTGGGGAAGGTGCTGGATTTCCTACCCTTTCTGGATCTGGTAGCAGATCCGGAGTTTCAACAGCACCGAGCTGGCGGCTGCTGTTTTCCTTGGCTCCCCCGGTGTAGAGCCAGCCCGACCTGCCAGTGTCCTCACACTTTCCAAGTCACCTTGAGGCCCTAGCCTTCAAGGGGCTCACCGTAGCCAGACTCCGAGAGACAGGCAGGGCATCCTTCCTTTTTGCTACAGATGTGGAAACTGAGGCCAAGAGAACGGAGTTAGAAGCACTAGGTATCAGATCTAATTTTTTTTTTCCTGCTTGAGGCTAAAATGCATAGAGCCTTTCTGCTTTCCCAGGATCACAGCTCGTAGGGTCCCTGAAAGCTTCCAAGAAGAACTTGCAAGAGATCCTTCATGAAACTGCCCTGTCTGTGTCCACTAGTATAGACAGACAGGTAGCTATTGTGACATTACTGATCCTCTTAGTGCCAGATTTGGGGTCTTTCTTCCCTGAACCATACGAGATTTTTATAAAGTGGCAAATTCTCTTTTTAGATGTTGCCACAGTGCATCTGTCTCTTCCATGGGCTGGGCATGGAGATGAGCAGCTGTCAGGGTCCCCACCGCAGGGCTGGGGCTGGGGGGCTGGGCTTGTACCCAGAGGAGCCAGAAGCTTGCAGGTTGTAGGGAAATGATCCCCCCCCCTTTTTTTTTAAGGGCATTTGCTGGGAGTCAGGAAGAAAATTTCTAGTCCTGGAGAATTCTTGGCCTTCCTCTTTCTGGCTTCTAAGAATCGCTCTCTTATTTTCCCAGCCTTTCTCTCTGGGAAACATCACACCAGATCAGTATCAGGGCTTTACCCAGGCAGCCTCATTCCACCTGTGTTCCCGAATCTCTAGGATTGCTTCCCTGCCGAGCTCGTGCCTGACACAATAACCTCATTCCAGAAGGTGCGGGGAGCTTCCCCTTGGCCCTGGAGCCTCACCACGTCATGCTCATTGTGAACCAGCCGAAGGGCACGTCCTTCCACTGCACAGAGGCCTGTGGCTCCCGTCTGAGAAGTGACTGTAAACTGATTTTTCATTGATTTGTACCCATTTATTAACTCCACTAACATTTACTGAGCACCTACTGTGTGCCTGGTGCTGTTGCTTTTACTTGGGTTATGATTCACCTGTGAGTTGCTCCAGCAGGTAGAATTTCTTTTTGGAAGATTTTAAAGATTTCTCATTCCCCAAAGAGACCCTGCTCCTTCCCCCGGCCCACCCCAGAGCATCTGAAACCACTTTCAGCACAATAAAGTAATTGCTATTTTAAAAGAGCTATGAAGGCGTTTACTTGCAGGGACCGAGGCAGCAGCCTGGGAGCAGCCCGCACGGCGATGTGAGCTCATGGTCGTTTCTGTCTCACAAACTGGTTACCACTGGGTGCCCCGTCGAAGGTTTACTAAGGAAAGAGGTGTAGCAATGGTGCCCTGGTAACCAGAGGGCACTGTGAGTACTCGGAGGGGCCAGCTTGTGCCCGAGTGCCCAGGCCAGCCTGCCTGGACGCGGGTGGGATACGTGGGCAGAGCCGCGGCGGCCTGACTGCAACCTCCTGGGATGGGGGGCAGGTCGTCAGGGTCCGGGGCACCTCCTGATGGCCGTATGGGCAGACGTTCCCATCATGGTAGACACTGAGTGATTCTCCCGTCACCCACTCAGCTGTCACAGCCGAAGCAACACCTCTTTCCCATCTGTCTAAAACCAGAAGAGCATTTTCAAAATGACACTTGGAACTTAGTTTAAAGCATTGTAGGGGAGCCTGAGTGGCTTGGTTGGTTAAGTGTCTGGCTTCGGCTCAGGTCATGATCCTCAGGTCCTGAGATCGAGCCCCGAATCAGGCTCCCTGTTCAGGGGAGAGCCTGCTTCTCCCTCTGCCTCTCCTGCTCCTCTCACCCCCAACTAACCACCCCCCCAACCTCCCTCTGGCTCATGCGCTCTCTCTCACTTGTGCTCTCTCTCTCAAATAAATAAATAACAATCTTAAAAAGAAAAAAAAAGGCATTTTAGAAGTGGCTCTGAATTTCCAAATAAACAAAATCCAAATTCAACCTGTCCCACATTTGAGACTTTGATTCAACAAGTGCTGGCCATGGGAGGCAGCCTGGCGCAGGGAGAGGAGGAATGGGGAGGCTCTGTCTCCCCACAGCCCGCAACCTGCCTTCGGGAAATCGGCTTGGTTCTGCCTCCGTGGTACAGCCAGCATTTCAGCCGCCCCGTCTCTGCTCCCAGCTCCCGCCCTGGTCCACACCACCTTCAACCCCGTCTTCTGCCTGCTCTCCTTCCTGACACTCACACCTGACACTTCACGCTCAGGCTGCAGCCCGCTGGTGCTGTCACCATGGAAGTCGGCAGCCGCCTGCCCCAGCTCAAACCCTCGCAGGCTCCCTGATACCTCTCTGACTTCATCCCCACCTGCTTTCCAGTTAGTCCACTCTACTGCAGCCACTGTGCTGCCCTTGACATTCCTCAGACCTGCCAGGTACACTCCCACCACAGGGCCTTTGCACCAGCTTGTTCCCTCTCCCCTTCCCAGATTATCTGTAGGCTTATGCCTTCACTTCCTCAACTCTGCCCCCATGAGGCCTACCCTGACCACCACATTCAAAATGGGTCCTCTCCCCTGGCGTCCCCAACACTACTCCCTCCCGTATCTTCTGTAGGACACTTATCACTTCTTAGCACACTCTGCCGTCTGCTTATGGAGGATCTTGGTCATTGGTGGGCACCCCTGTTAGAAGGGGGCTTCCTGAGAGTGGAGTTTTGTCTGTTTTGTTCACTATCCCAAGCGCCTAATCTAGTGCCTGGCACATGGTAAGCCACTCAATAAAGTATGTTTCATTCGTTCGTTTGTTTAAGAATTATTTATGGGGCACTCACTGTGTGCCGGGCACTGGGCTGGTGCTGGAGCCACATCAGGGATGCGAGGTCAGCCGAGGTCCCTGACCTCTCTCGCTGCCTTTGGAGGGAGAACACTGACAACAAACTCAGAAACAAGTATGTCAAGAAGACAACTCCAATAATTACACATGCTAAGAGGAAAGCAAAGTGAGCACAAGGGGTAGAGAGTGCCTGGGGAGGTTTTAGCTAAGCGAGGTGGTCAGAGAACAATCTGGGAGGTGGTAACATTGGAGTTGAGACCTGAAGAGTGAGAAGGAGCCAGAGAGGGGACGTTCTGGGGATAGAACTTTCCAGGCCAAGACAAGACCCAAAGCCAAGGCCTAGAGGCGGGCCTGACCCTAGCCTCATCAGAAGGCCTACGAAACCAGCAGGGTAGAGCTCCTGGGAGGTGGGAGTGGGTGGGCTGGCCGCACCTGGGATGGGGAGGGGGGGTCCCACCTCTGACCCTCCCACACTGCCAGACCCTGCACCCAACCTTCGGTGTCTCTGAGACACCAGCTCAGCTTTCACTAGTGGGCAAGTATCACCCATGCCCAGGAGTGCTTGGTGGATTCAATGAGTCATAGCATTAAAAATGCCCAGCCGGGTGCGTAGCCTGGAGGAGGCACTCATCACGGGAGCACTTAGAGGTGAGAAGCCTTGTGACTGAGAGAGATGTTAAATGACCATGGTCCTCTGTTTTGTCCTTACAGTGTCCTGCCCTGCTCTGAATGCCCCCCTGGATGGCAGAAAGTTTGGAAGCAAGTACTTAGTGGATCACGAAGTCCATTTTACCTGCAACCCTGGGTTCCGGCTGGTGGGACCCAGCAGCGTGGTGTGTCTTCCCAATGGCACCTGGACGGGGGAGCAGCCCCACTGTAGAGGTACAGACCCTCCTTCTCTGCGGGATAGAAAGGGTCATTCCACGGGACATGTTCTGCCTGATTCCTCCACCATTCCTCGGCCGCAGAAGAGTGGCCTGCATGTCCGATGACTCACCTCCGGGTCAGGCCTGGGCTGGCCTGCATGGGCTCTGCCAGACCCTCTCACCAGTCTAGTCTTGTTTTGCATGTGGGGAGATCAAGGCATGGAGAGGTGGAGGAACTTGCCCCCAGACCCAGCTGGGGAGCAGGCTAAGCTGATTCACTCCCAGACACTCTGAGTCCAGAGTCTGTGCTCCTCAACACCTCACTCCGGATGCTCGTGATAGGCTCTTACCGATGTTCTGGGGCTGTCGTTTGCAAGGTCACTGATGACCTGTAGGGTTCAGGAAATTCCTAGGAGTCTTCTGTGGTCTGCTTTGGGACTTGGTGTAGACAGGATCCAGGAGAGACCGAGATGGGAAATGGACATGAAAAGGTTTCTCTTTTCTCTGTGCTCAGCTCAACAGCAGTGCTTTCTTGATGTACAGGAAAATCAGACTAGTCATTCTCTACCAGAAGAGGCTTTTCAAAAGTCTATGGTCAGAAAGTCATGGATACCGGTCATTTTTAGAGCAGGGCTCGCGGGATGTCTGCTGGGGCAGAATGTTCATGATTTTAGCCCAAGAGTTTAAAGGGAAATGCAAATGTTACATAAATAAGTATGTTGTCAAGAGCAGCATAGAGAGGATTTGAGAGCATAAAGAACTTGAAAACATAATGGAACATTAGAAAAGATACCATCTCGGGGTGCCTGGGTGGCTCGGTCGGTTAAGTGTCCAACTCTTGATTTTGGCTCAGGTCACGATATCAGGGTTGTGAGATCAAGCCTTGCATTGGGCTCCACACTGAGCATGGAGCCTGCTTAAGAGTCTCTCTCTCCCTCTCCTCCTACCCCCGGTCATCTCTAAAGACAGATTGTGTGGACTGACATGTGGAGACCTGGCAGCCAGAACCACATTCATGGATTTAGACTTCCGTTTGGTTCCCATCTCCTGGGAAAAACAAGGGTTTGAAGGTTGATTGCAGGTACCAGGTCTCAGACCTAGCTGGGAACCAGCCAAGAAATATAAGCCATGTAACTGACAGACATGCCAGGGGGAATGCCAGTATCTGGATTTACCCTTGACCCTGAAAAATCTCCATCCAGGCTAAGCACCTTATTGGTGACAAGCTCTGGCAGCAGAGGTGGGAACACAATGGCATCTCATGGTCATTGCTTTGGGTGTCTGTATTTTTAACCTACAGATTGAGTTACGGACCCCAGTCGATTTCTGTCTCACAGCATTCAGGGGCTCCAATGGCTGCGTCATCCTCTCTGGGGTACCCCCTGCAGCTTACCTGGCCATGCCCCGGATCATGGCCACCCAGATGGCAGTCAACTCCCCACCATCATAGGTGGCGCCAGCAAGGTCTTCTGAGCTCCGCTCTTTGTCACCGGGGCTCTCTCTGGGTTTGGAGCTGGGGGCAGCTGGCCACACACTCCCTTCCTTTGAGCCGAGCACTGCCATGCTGCTCTTCAGAGGGGCTGCCCCAGCCCACCCCCCAGCAGAGTGGTGCACAGAAACATGTTTTGCTCACGTGCTGCTTTCTGTCTTGCTCGGGTATTGTCCATGTATTCTGTCCTCAGGAGTGATATGCATTTACATTGAGCATGATGGGGTTTCAGTGAAAACATGAGTACATCAGAGGAGACAGCTGAAATAATGCCTTTTTAGGCAAATGAGTAAGAAACATCAGAGGCCTAGGAACATGGTCACAAGGAATGGCTCGACCAAAGGAACGCACAGGGGCTTGACAAGGGTAGGAACTCAAAAGGCTCCCCGCAGCCCAGCTCCATCTGAGCAGCTGACTAGGACACCCCCCTCCCTCAAGGATCCTGGGCACGCGTGCCAGCTTCCCTCTTGAGCATGCATGCATTAGCTGTCTGTTGGAGCCTTGTCTCCCCACAGCAGGAACCCTCCGTGGAAAAGAGAGTTCTACCCTATCGTGATGTGTGTGCCGTGCTTCTCAAAGTTTTAGGTGCTCCAGAGTCACCAAGAAAGCTTGTAAAAGGCAGGCTCTGAGGCCTCAAAAGACCTACTGTGTTGGGTGAGATCTTTGTAGATGAGACTTTGGCAATCTACATTTTCAGTGTGATTATGACGCTAACTAAATCTGGAGAAACACCCCTCTGCTGGTTCTTGGCACACCAGAAGAAGAAGATGTTGAAAATTTTGAAGCCCTCATGCACTTTGGGCCCTCACCAATCAGAATGCTGCCTTCAGCAAGCCAGTAGTAGGGCCGTGTCCCAACTGAGTGTGCGTCCGCCCTGGCCAGGTGAGACTTAACTGCACATTCTCACCTCCCCCCTGGCATGGACACATTGGGAAGGCCGGGCTAGCCTTTACGAAGATCAGGGCACCCAGCCCCACTGAGCAGTCTCTTTTCCTGAGATGTGGAGACCAGACTTTTCCTGAAGGACCAACAGCAAGTGCGGCCAGCAAGTCTGACCTTCCTTATTGTTCAGCCGGGTGCACTTACTGACTCTCGCCCTTGAACTTAGCACTTCCTTCCACATTTGCCATGCGTTCTTTGTCTCCCCTCCCCGTCAGCCTCCTTCCTGGCTGTGTGTCCTTCTTCCCTGGCCCCCTGCCTGAGGACTGCTTGGTGCAGTCCACTCTGGACTTTGACTGGGGCCACATCCACTATCTAAACCCTGGGAGAGATGGGCTCAGGCAACAAGGCTGTGGCCATTCCACACGGAGAGCTCAGTTGGATACGAGGCAAGGGAGTTCACCCTGTGGTGGTGATGGAAAAAAAGGAAAACCTCTGATACGTCACAGCCCAGGGGCTCAACCAGCCACCAGCACATGACCTCTCCCCGGGTTTGTGGATGGTGCCTGTGTGGACACTTTTGTCCTCAGCAGGAATTTATTTGACTAATGGATGCTATTTCCAGTAAGAGCCTCAAAGAGTTGCCATCCCATCCTGTCAGGAGGGAGAAGGAGAGCTTTAGTCTGCTCTTTGGTGACCTCTTGTAACAGTGTTAACAGTGTGGGCAGGACATGAACTTGGGTTCAACAATCCAGTGACCTACACACACACAGACACCCCTCAGAGTGGCCTAGAATCTTAGCTACGCCTGCATCTGCTTCATTTTCCATATCCGCAGTCTTGCGGTCATTGTGTTGTGACCACAGAGGGAAAAGAATCTTCTTAATCACAGGGGATTCGTTTCAAGACCCAAAATGTCAGTGACAGTGAAAGATTTAGCAGCTTTTCAATACTTGCCCTTCACCCCATCCCTGGCCAGCTGTTCAGAAAGAAGGGGATGAACCCAACTTGGCATCAAAGGAAACTTCACATAATCCTGCCATTAGAAAGCCCTGTGGGCAGAGGTCGGCTCCAGAACTCCAAGATGGAAAACAGCCATTTGGCTCCCTGGACTATTTCCCTTTTCTCCTCTCTTTCTTGGAAGGGCATGTTTTAAAGATCTGAAGCTTTCTGCATTGGGAGAACAGTTGCCGCAGGCCTTGGTTGCTTTGACAACATTGGTAACCAAAGAAAAAACTTGAGCGAAATAACTTTTTCCCTGACTCCCATGCTGGGAAAAAAGACTTGTTTTTGGCAGTCATCCCCTCCTCCCCTCTTTCTGTAACTTTTATTCATTCATTCAACCACTTCTCATTGAGCACCAGCTATGCACAAAAGATTGCACCTGGTGCTGCAGATTCACATGGAATCTAAGAGACACTGCCCAACCGTGTGGGGCTCACCTGCTGAGGTGGAAGCAAGCAAAACAGATAGGCAAATGCAAAAGTAAAGAAATGGGGGTTTGTGATCGGTGCCTCGAAGGAATCTGATCAGGAGCTGAGAATCTATATGATGGGGTCAGGAACATGGGAGGGCCTCTCTGAGCCGGGCCCAGGGATGCAGAGACGTGGGAGGGTTTGCGGGGTCTAATCACATGATGAGCGGGGTATGGTGGGTGGCAGGGGAAAGACGCCGTCCCAGGAAGAGAGAGTAACATGTGCAGAGGCCCTGAGGAAGGGAAGAATTTGGCATGTTTAAGGAAACGAAAAAAGAAAGCATAGAGCCGTGCTGCTGGAGCATGTGTGAGCTGAGCGTGAGCAAGGAGAGGTGGGAGACGCCCAGGCCAGCCCGTGCAGCCTTGGAGGCCGGGCGGGAGGCGGCACTATAGTTGGAGCAGAATAAACAGGTGTACGGAGAGACGTGTGGTAATTGGACTTGTGTGTTGCTGCTGTGCGGAAAGGGCGCTGGAAGGGATGGGAAGGGAGCTGGGAAACCACTTGGGGGCTACTGAAGTCCAGGGGGGAGAGACCGCAGAGGAGAGTGAAAGCAAACCTAGAGACAGAACGGATGGAATTTGCCACAATCCCACGTGGACCGTCTGCATGGAAGAGAAGTCAGGGCTCCCCGACTTCACTTGAATGTTGGGGTGCACGGTGTCATTTATAGAGACAATGAAGACTGAGCGACGAGTGTAGGTTTGTTTTCAAGCAACCTGCGTGAGGGTGGTTGACCAGAACTCCATTTTGGACCCGTTAACTTAAAACATCTGTAGGACATCCTGATGGAGCCCCATTAATTTCACCCACGGAGAGCAGCGAGCAGAACACCATGTTACCAATCTCAGCGAAGACTCCAGGCACTTCTGCCCACAGCATCTCACTCCTGCAGTTACCCAGGAAAACACAGCATGGTCAGACACGGGATGGAACCCTCGGCTCACATAGGGAAGAGACAGGGCAAGGTCAGCCTCAGCAGTGGGGGCTGGTTAGGGTGGTCAGCAGCTGACACAGGGTAGTTCCTGGTGGGGGGACCTCCCTCGTGCTGCAGGGGAAGGACCCTCCAACCCCTTCCCATGGAGTCTGAAAGATTGAAAGCCAAGGGCCGTTGACACCCACACATGAGCAGAACAAAAGAATGTTCGTGGAGCATGAATCAGGGACGGGAGACCCCCCACGAGGGGGTAAGCCCTGCACAGGCGGCGTGGGCTTGGACTCTTTGCCTCATGTTAAGGCAGCGCTCCAGGCCCAAGGCCCATTCTTCTTCGGCCCAACGGGGCTCCTCAGACTGCAGGCCTGAGACTGCCTTTCCCAACAGAGAAGTCAGGGGGACGGTGGGAGGGTGGGAGAGACACACACACTTGGGAATTACTAGCCTGTTGACAGGACTGAAATCCACACTCCGAGGTAAGAGCAATGGTGAGGAGAGGGGAGAGACAGAAAAGAAGTGGCTCCAACCCGAAGGGGACAGAGAGGTCAGATAGGAAGGGAGGGCACAGGAGATGGGAGGGGCCCGCGGAGGCTGGAGCCCCCAGGAAACTGGAAAAGTCCAGGGCTGTGACTCTGGATCGAGGGCTTGGAAGAGTATTTTGCAGTCAGTATAGAGCACACTTCGCTCACCTGCTGCATATAAGGCCCTTCCTCAGAGAACTTGAAAAAAGGATTTGAGTAGAAAGAGCTTCCCTCTGCAAGCCCCTGAGTAGTTACTGAGTGACTGGCTGGCTAACTCGACGAATGAGCGAGTGAATGCATGAGGGATTCTGTTTAAGAAACTGTGCATTTCCTTCCAGATTTCTAGCTGGGCATCTGTGTATAGATCTGAATACAAGCAAATGTTCATTAATGCTTCCTTCTAAACATAACCTTTAATGATTATGAAGCACGTGCTCCTAAGAGCTATTCCACACTTTTTTTTTAAAAGTTTTTATTTATTAAAGAGAGAGAGTGAGAGAGCACAACCAGGGGGAACAGCAGGCAGAAGGAGAGGGAGAAGCAGACTCCCCACTGAGCAGGGAGCCTGATGCGGGACTCAATCCCAGGACCCTGGCCTCATGACCTGAGCCGAAGGCAGCCGATTAACCGACTGAGCCGCCCAGGTGCCCCAGGTCTTTTGTACGTTTTACTGAACTATTGTGTCCAGGTTTTCATAATCATAAAAAATGCCAAGACAAGCAATCTTAGAAAATTGTTCACTATGGACAATTCCAAATGTACAAAACTAGAATAGTGTAACAATCCTCACATACTTAAATATACCAAATTCCTTATTATCTTTAAATATCTAGTCAGGGTAAAAATTCCTCTAGTTGTCTCCCATGGTTTTAACGCTTTGGTCAAACCAGGGTCCAAATAAGTGTCACGCATTACAGTTGCTTGATATGTCTCTTACACCCCCTTTTTAAAGTTTGTGGGGTTTTTAAATTTTTTTATTTTATTTCTATTAGAGAGGGAGGGAGGGAGGAGGGGCAGAGGGAGAGAGAGAATCTTAAGCAGGCTCCACGCCCAACACAGAGCCAGACTCTGGGCTTGATCCCATAACCCTGAGATGACCTGAGCTAAAATCAAGTCAGAGGCTTAACCAACTAAGCCACCCAAGCGCCAGTCTCTTATGCCTTTTTATAGAAGTCTACAGTCTCCTCCTCCTCCTCCTTCCTCCCACCACCCCACCTCAATCCCTTGCAGTTTATTTATTGAAGAAAATGGTTTGTTTCCCACAGCCGTGATTTTGCTAACTGCATCCCGGAGGGTTTATTGAGCGTGATCTTCTCATCTCTTTCTTTTTCTTCCAATTTCATTGACACATAAATGACACCCAGCACTGCGTTAACTTTAAAGCGTGCGGTATAATGACCTGACCTCTATTTATTGTGAAATGATGACCAGGTCAAGCTTAGTTCACGTCCATCCTCTCACACAGACATGCAAAAAGAAAAAGAAAGGAAATGGTTTTTCCCTGGTGATGAGAACTCTGAGGATCTAGTCTCTTAATAACTTCCCTAGATACCAACTCCGAAGTGTTAGCCACAGTCCCCCTGCTGCACTCCAGTACTTACTTATCTTATATAACTGTAAGTCTGGATCTTTCTGGTCTCTGAATTTCTTTTTTTTTTTTTTTTTTTTTTTTTTTTTTTTTTTTTATTTTTTTTTTTTTTTTTTTTTTTTTTTTTTTAAAGATTTTATTTATTTATTTGACACAGAGAGAGAGATTACAAGTCGGCAGAGAGGCAGGCAGAGAGAGAGGAGAGAGGAGGAAGCAGGCTCCCTGCTGAGCAGAGAGCCTGATGCGGGCCTCGATCCCAGGACCCTGGGATCATGACCTGAGCCGAAGGCAGCGGCTTTAACCCACTGAGCCACCCAGGCGCCCTGGTCTCTGAATTTCTTATAAACTGGTAGCTAACTCCAGAGGCTTGATCAGATCCAAGGGAGACTTTTGTTTTGTTTGGGCCAGACGGCGGTAGACACTGCTGCCAGGAAGCCCTCCTTGTGATGCCACGGGGAGCCTACTGCTGTTCCCATGCAGACATCTCTCCAGCCTGTTCCTCCAGAGCGACTGGGAGCAATTCCCTGAGGTCTTGCCCTTTCAGAAAGTGTGTCACTTCCCCACTGGACCCAAGTTTGGTTGGATACCAACCACCTTTTTCATATCTTCTTCCCCTGAGTATGTTAAATATGCCTCCATGTCTTCTGTCGAGGCTGCTCCTGCTGTTGCATCAGTATCTTAGTCTTCTTGCCTGGATGTCCAAAGGATTTTTTTTTCTTTTTCTTTGAAATCTAATAATCTTATTAGGATCTGTTCCAGTCCTGGCTTTCCTTGGACCAGTTTTCACAAGGGCGGGCCGCAGCTTTTCAACAGAAGTCTCAGTTGCTGGAGCCCGAGCTCCTGGCCCCTAGGAACTCTCCAGACTTTCCAGGACAAAGCCCAGTATTGAGGAGATTCTAAGGGGAGGAGGATGGAGCCCAGGGAAGAAAGTTGGTGCAAGTGAAAGAGATGGCCCAGGGGAAAGCAGGAGAGGAGCACAAAAGGGGCCAATGTGGGGAAATCCTGAGCCGAGCTAAAAACAGCCATGGTCGGGAAGCTGGACTGGCCATCTAGGAAAACCTGTTTCCCCTAAATGGAAGGAACAAAAAAGGACTTTTGTCAAATCCCATACAAACTATTATAAAAAGAGAATAAAAAGTCTACAGACAATGAGGAAATGCCAGAAAATGGCCATGAAACGAGGAAAAACTATTACCTAATATTTCCAAACAAGCGGAAAGAAATTTGGAAAAGATAAAAACTATGAAAGGACAGCATAAATAAAAATTAGAAAGCCCCAGCAATGAGGTGATTGGAGAAATGGAAAATCTGAAAGGGGATGACAGATCCCAGGAAAGGATTAGAACTAAAAGGGAAAAAAAAGCAGATCGTGCGTGTGAAACATGCAGCTCAGCTCCAGGGAGACAGTAAGTGCTCACTAAACAGCAGGTTAAAACAGAAATATTCGTCGTGCTTTTGGTCCGACAGCCTCTCCTCAGCCTCCGCCCTCTTTACAGCTCTGAAGTCACCCTGCATTTAACTAAATGCCACAGCCAGGGACAGATGTGCAGGTGACGACAACTGGACTTCAATCAGGACACAGATGGGGCGCCAGGACTGGGCGTCAGGCCAAGGAATGCCTCTCACCGTGCACAGAGATAAGAAAGAGTCTGTGGGGGGCCTGTCTAGAGACGAAAACCCTGGGCAACAAGGTCCAGACAGGGAGGCAGAGCCCAGGGCCCTGGGGCACATGTGCATTTCTCTGTTGAGCCAGTG
>LNAC01000033.1:1179249-1210821 GCA_002007465.1 Ailurus styani | reverse complement strand
TCCCTCCACCCCCCCGCTCGCCCCGCCCCTGCCCCTCCATCCCGGCACCAGAGAGGAGCTTGAGTCCTTTTGCTGGTTAGGCAGGTCTCCTGCGCTGTGCGGTGATCGGGGACGCCATTCCCTGGCCCCCTCTCCTCTTAGGTTTATGGACCGAGCCGACTTTAGCTGACCTCTCCTGGTTACCAAATGCTCTCTGAGAACAGCTCAAACCAAGCCAGCCCAAATTGGAGAACTGGTCAATCGGTGCAAACTGCCTCATTTTACAGCAGCAGAAATGAGACCTTCTTCTGCTAATCCCAAAGATGAGGCCTGCTCAGTGGGGCTGGAGTCCAGGCTGGTAGTCTGGGCTGCCCGCCTGATCTGCCAGCCTCTGCAGGGTCCCCTGTTAGTCTTCAGCCTCAGACAGAGGAACCCATCTACCATGTAGGTCCCTTTCAGCCCTCCCCTCAGCCCTCTGGGCCCTTGGCTGGGGATGAAGGGGAGCATGCTGGCTCTTCCTCTGGGTGCTCTGCTGGGGATAGGGTTTGTCCAGTCCCCCAGGCCCAGCCTCTTAGCCACAGTGGCCATCGCCTCCAGGAACTGTGGTACAGACAACCTGGGTCATGGTTGGTGGATGTCCGCCACATGGCTTCTGGTCATGCTGGGCACTTCTGTCTCCAGATGTGAATGAGTGCGAGCTCTACAGGCAGGAGGGACGCCCCCGGCTCTGCATGCACACTTGCGTGAACACCCCAGGTTCCTACCGCTGTGCCTGCCCCAGCGGGTACCGGACGCTGGCCGATGGGAAGAGCTGTGAGGGTGAGTGACGCTGCTGCAGAGGCAGGGGCCTGCAGGGCTCGAGAGGGAGCCTGGTTGGTCCCAGACAGTGGCTCCAGGCCACTGGGGGAGAAGGAAGAGAGGAGAAGGCAGTGGGCTCCTCCATGGGCCCAGGTAGAATGTGAGGGAAGAGGTGGCTCCCCAGTGACGTCCTAGTGGGGCTCTGCTGCAAGGGTCAGATGAGTAGGTAACCTGGGACTGGAGAAGAAGACACCTCCATCCCTCCATACATCCCTCCCTCCATTCCTCTATCCCTCCCTCCCTCCCTCCCTCCATCCATCCATCTCTTCAACCATCCATCCCTCCCCGCCTTTCCTCTCTTCATGCATCCATCTATCTATCCCTCCATTCATCCATCCTCTATCCATCCATCCATCCCTCCAACCATCTGTTCCTCCCTTTATCTACCCATCCCTCCATTCATCCATCCCTCCCTCCCCATCCCTCTCTTCATCCATCCATCCCTCCATCCATCCATCCCTCTATCCATCATCCATCCCTCCAACCATCCATCCATCCATCCATCCATCCATCCCTCCTTCCTTCCCTCCCTCCATCCCACAAGGATTCAAGAAGGCCCAGGTAGGACTGTGCAGATTGGGAAGAAACACCTCCAGCTGGGGAGAAGGCGGTAGCAGAGACTTCATACAAAGGAGAATGAGGACATCTGCATTTGGGGTGGGGTGAGGCTGAGGAGAAAGGCTTTCCAGAAGACTTGACTCTTAAAGGGCCTGAAAATAGACATTGAGGGGAGACTCCAGGCTTAGGAGACTGGGAGAGACTTTGGGGAGACTTAGGCTGCAGAGGCAGCTCTGCGAGAAGCGTCATGGGACCCCTCACACTCCTGCGCTGCTCTGTCACCTGTCTACCCCATGCAAGCACAGGGGAGGGGAGCTCCCCAGCTTGGTTCTGCAGCCCTTCCACAAGGTCTGGATTTCAAATAATGAAGGAAAACAGGGTTTCCCGTTTGAAAAATAAGTACTGGGTATTTAGAAAGTTTACCACATTCCAGCGCCTGGCCGGGCGCTGTGTCCTGTGACAGAAGGGACGTCAGGGGATCTTCACTCTTCCTGGCTGTCTCTGATTTCAGATGTCGATGAGTGTGTGAGCCCGCAGCTCGTGTGTCCCCAGGGGACCATGTGCATCAACACCGGGGGAGGCTTCCAGTGCGTCAGCCCGGAGTGCCCCGAGGGCAGTGGCAACGTGAGCTATGTGAAGACCTCTCCCTTGTGAGTATACCCAGGGCCACCCACGGCTGAGTGCCTATGTCCCTCACCCAGGCCTCCCAGGGGGGCTGAGACAGATTCAGAGGTTCTTAGGAGAAGATACAGTCAGATCCAAGGAAAGATGGAAGGCAGGGAGCTGGGAGTCTGGCCTCTCTGCGCTTCCATTTCCCTTCGGTGTTTGCATTTGGTGCATCGCTGCTCTGCGCGAAGGAACCCAGTTTGCCCTGATAGGAGCTCATGTTCCAAGTGTTCCTCTGCTGATGGGGAGGATGGTGGGTTTACAGCCACGCCGGTGCAGCGCTGTGGGGGTGGGGCGACACTGGCGGGAAGAGCCCTGTGGTGCTGTCACCTGGAGGCAGGTACACATTACAGATTCGGGAGAGGATCATCTTCTCATGCTCACATGGCTACTAACTGCTCAGTTCCAGTCACACCGCATGTCCCGTACACTTTGCATTATATCGATCGACTTTTCCACTGGTTTAGGTTTGATTTCTGGTAGCCTCAGCACCTGATGGTTCGTGGTGGTTGTTTTCAAAAGGTGGGAGACAGGCCGTTCAGGAGAGTAACGACAACAATCACAAAGTACACGTATTTTCTTCTGAAAAAGAGATCACAAGAGCTTTAACATTGTCTTTAGGATAAATTAACTTCACAAGCTCAGATACCTGACTTGCTTTTTGGGCTATGGCAGAGTAGCAGCATCAAGAAAGTCAGTGGCCGAAGTCGCTCAGTGAAGGGACTGTCCATCATAGCCTCCAGGGACATCCGTGACTATCAGCCAGATGCAGTATTCGGCCTACATAACGGTGATTATATGAGTCACAAAATATGCTGAATTGTATCTGTGTGTTGGATAAGGTAGAGAAATACCAGAAGCACTTCCACAAGATCCTGATTCCAAATGGTTAAGAAAGACAGGGCTTCCTCTTTAAGAATCATCCGGGTGTTTGCAAAGTTCACCTCGAGGTGAGCACCGAATTCCAGGGTGTTGGCTGCTACCTGCTGGGGTCCCGCCATTGCGGACAGAGGTCTTGGCACGGGCAGAAGGGGCACCTGCTTTATCTTCCTGGCTTGGTCTGTAAAAACCCTAGTAAGAGCATGTATACATATGCGTGTACGTGCGGGCATATACAAGTGGGTCAGGGGAGCTCCTCTTGCCGGGCCACACCTGCCACCCGCCACCCTCACCTGCCAGCTGCTCTGAGCCTCTGAGCTGAGGGATGGTGGCTGGGAAAGTTCACTCTGGAGGCCTCTGCAGGAAGGCAGTGGGGCAGACAAGCCCCATCAGAACAGCCCCTCCCGAGGCTCCCCAAGGCTGACTCCCTCCCTCTTGGCCTCTCCGTTCCAGCCAGTGTGAGCGAAACCCCTGCCCCATGGACAGCCGACCCTGCCGCCACTTGCCCAAGACCATCTCCTTCCATTACCTCTCTCTGCCCTCCAACCTGAAGACGCCCATCACGCTCTTCCGCATGGCCACGGCCTCGGCCCCCGGCCGACCTGGACCCAACAGCCTGCGCTTCGGGATCGTGGGTGGCAACAGCCGGGGCCACTTCGTGATGCAACGCTCAGACCGGCAGACCGGGGAGCTGATCCTCGTCCAGAGCCTGGAGGGGCCGCAGACGCTGGAGGTGGATGTTGACATGTCGGAATACCTGGACCGCTCCTTCCAAGCCAACCACGTGTCCAAGGTCACCATCTTCGTGTCCCCTTACGACTTCTAAGGCAGCCGGGGGGTCGGGGGGAAGGTCACCACGGTGCGGAGATCTGGGCTCCTTTCGCTTCCTCAGATCCCGACTGCGGACTGCGACAGCTGTCTCTCCCGCCCTGATTGTCCTCGCCCACCCGCCTCCCTGCCGGTGGCCCCAGGCTTCTCGGGGCAGGGGCTGCCCCACACTCTTCCGGGGAGCGGCATAGAAGGGCAGCTACAGGAGCGACACTGCCACCAACACGGTTTTCTTGTTTTTTGTTTTTGTTTTTTTTTTTTGCTTTAAGCTCTTCCCGTAGATTATGCACTTTCTCAAGTCTTTACAGGGAAGTGGGCAGTTTTTCCAAAATGCTGGCTGAATGGCACTGTGAGTTTGAACCGGCTGGGGAGGGAACGTGTCTGTATTACGGTATGCGTCTGAGACGCCCATCAGTCCTCTGTACGGTTAGAGTCAAGCCTTGTCACGAAGTGGTTCTAGTGCGCTGGACCGGCTCATGTGGCCTGGGGAGTGGGTCTCTTGCCACCGCCCGGCACAGTGTTCTTGCCTGCATCCCCTTCTGCGACACGCCGCCCACCCTTCTCATCAGAAAGCCACGGCAGGGCCTGGAACCCCCACGCAGATTCTTCTAGACCAAGGAACCAACATGAAAGCCTAAGTTCTGCCTGAATGAATTCGCCTTTGAGAAATCATATCTCAGAACGTAACCTGGTCTCACAACTGAAGAAATAAAGTCTGTTGCACCTCCATGCCCACCTGGCCTGTCCCTGCACATGAGCTAGCCCAGGGCCTTCTAGGAAGAGATACCTGGCTCTCTTCCGATCTAGGCTGGACCCTCTGGGATAAATGCACAAGAAAGAAACTGTGGAGGTGACCTTGGGATTACTCTGCCGATAGAAACTTGGCTTGGCCAAATGGGAAATTGGTAAGGCCACACCTGGCTGTGACGAGCTTAAGAAAAGGCTTGAATTTACACTGATTCCAAGGCTTCCTACTCGTGGTGTAGAAGCCAAGGGGCAGTGCCCTCTCGGTGACTGAAGAAGGCAAGCACTGGCTGGGCCATGGGGTGGGTGGAGGAGATGGTTCACGTTAAAGCTTAAGAGCCAGATGAACTGGGAGGAGATTTCAGTATCCAAATACATGCTAATCTAGGTGACATTTCATCAGACATTTTATTTTAAAATTCCATGTATTTGCCTTGGTATGAGATGGAGCCAGAGGAAATGTGTTGCCCATTTAGTGATCAAGCCATATCCCAGGGTGGTTTCCAGGAAAAACCTATCCTTGTCTTACTTTGTCAAAGAGACACAGTCAAGAGCCGCTTTTGACATGTTTCTTCTTCCATGGCTCGCCTGCAGTCTCTCCCAACAACAGAACGAGGGTCTGCAAATCTGCCTTAGTGGGTTGTTACAAGATTGTCTTCAAACTAGTAGCCACAGCCTTGCATTTTCAAGTGGTGCTGTGACTCAGGTTAGAAGCCTGCATGCCATCCAGTCCCCTGTGCAGGACTCCAGGGAGGGCAGCAGTCCAAGGGCATGGCCGAGACCCTGAATGTACAGTGTCACAGCGGTGCGTTCCTCCTTCCTGCCAGGAGCAGGACTGCTTCCGAGGGGCAAGCCCCTCACCTCCCAGCAGAAGAGGAGTGACTTGGGGAGCTACAGAGCACGTGCCCCGCCCAGACTGGTGTCTGACGGTGACTGGGATGCCACGCAGACCCAGCCGAAACCAGTGGTTTACATCACCAAGACCTGCCGTCAGCAAAGCTGCTTCCCGTTTATGAAACCCCACATCCAGCCCCATGCCAGCACCAATATATCAATGCCTGGCGGCTTGGGACCCCCTCTTGTGGACGATGCCTGGGCCCTTCCTCCCTGGGCAATACCCTGTCTCTGCACTCTCTCCACCACTCACTTTCCCCTGGGGAAACCAACTTCTCCCCTGTCCTCTCCTAGCTGTAGTGTGCACTAGGCCAGAGGAGGGAGGGGTTGACGGAGTAGCTAGGAGTTATACCCCTCTCCAGGTAAGAAGACAGCTTCCTATCATTGGCGGGGGCTTGTAAAACTTGTTATCACGCATAGTTGCAAACACGTACAGAAGTAGAGAGAATAGTATGGTGAATCCCACGTCCAAACCACCAGCTTCAACAATTAACACACAGCCAGCCTTCCCCCACCTCTTCTCTCACCCCACCCCATGATGATTCTGAAGCAGATTCTGGACGTGATATCATCTCATCAGTAGGCATTTCAACATGCATCCCTAAACCACAAGGACTGCTGAAAAAGCTTACCAATACTATACCATACCTATCATGCTTAAAAAATTAGCAATAATTCCTTAATACCTTCAACTATTCAGTTATTGTTGAAACTTCTGAGAGGCTCAGGAGTTTTTGAGTTAGGTCCATGCTCTGTAATTTGTGGTCATGCCTCTTGAGTCTCCTTTAAGTGTAGCATCAGCTCTCACCCATTAGTACATACTGGAATCCCCTGGAGGCCTATTAGAAATCAGTACTGGACTGTGTGTCTTGGAGAATTTCTCACAGCCTGGTCTTGCCGGGTGCATCTCTGCAGTGTCTTTTAACATGTTCCTCTGTCCTATCTCTCATACATCAGTAGTTGTATCGAGAGATTTAGTCAGCATCCAGCTGTGTTTATTTGTGCAAGACTACTTTATTGGTGGTGACAGGTTCTTCTGGGGGGAGTCCTATAATCCCTAGTTGCTTCTCTTTCCTGATGGTAGCAGCCATTCATGTTTATTATAGACCCATAACCTCTTTAGGGGTTGCAAAGAATATTCTAGTGCTGATGTTTCTTCTTTGTTTGTTAGCTGGTATACTTCATAAAGAGAAACTTACTTCTATCAATGATTCATTTGGTTACCCTGAGGTCTGGTTTGTAGAGGAAGGCAGCATAAATTCTTGACTTTTCCCCCTTCCTCAGTTTCCAAGGTGGCTTTCTGGCATTTTTGCAAACTGTCCAGTGAGAGTTTTTTTCTTTTCTTTGAGTACATCATGAGTTCACGATTTAAATATATTTCATGTATGTTTCAATCCACTACAGTTGTTATATTTTACTGTTACTCAAATTAGCCCATCTTTGGCTCTTGGGAAATGTGTTACGTTGGCTGATTCCTTTTGACGTGACCCTAGTTGGTCTTTGATATTTTGTAGTTATCTTGTATAACAAGATGTTTCAAGCTCATCTTGTGTATTTTATGACCCAGCCCTGAAGTCACCCAGTGATTCCCAGGGATCCCTGGTTCCTTTTAGTGGGGAAAATCTGGGTGCTAGGAGTGCTCATTGGTAGTGATTTGGTCACTGTTTCTTGGTGTCAGGGGACAGAACTAGGAAATGTGTACTATGAGTTTTGGGTTGGTTTTTTTTTTTTTAACTACATGAGTTTATAATGGTACTTCCAATTCAACTCAGGACTACAGGGTTTTTAATGTAACCTTACTGATTTTACATCTGCTCTTCTTTACTCGTTCTAAAAACCTCTTTCTCAAAAATCACCAAAATAATGACATACTGTTTTAAATCCTCAGAATAACAATGCCCAAACTATCATAAAAAAATAATTACTGAAAACAGTTAAAATTTTCTTTTGCAATTCTTTTTGTCCTTAGGGTTTTTGCCATTAGGGATGTTCAGTCAAGTTACCATTTTAAAATAACTTGGCAGAGTGGTTATGTTCCAAGCTTGAACCAGGGTTATGGTTATTCAGTTTATTTTGCTTAAACTTTTAGACATTGCTTTTTTCATTTTAATTTTTTTTATAATTATGTAAACTATTTACATGGCTCCAAAGTCAAATCCATGAAATGAGCTATATTCAGAGAAATCTGTATTCTGACCCAGTCCCCTCCAACTATTCTTCTTTCTGCCTCAGATAATAAATTTTTTCCGTTTCACCCTTCCATTAATACAAACACACACACACATACACACACACACGTGATAAATGATAGCACACTATTTCACACTTTCCTTGCTCTTGCTTTTCCCCCATAACAGTATATTGAATATCATTCCATAGAACCAGATAGAATGTTCTCCTATTAAACCCTCCATTATGAGGTCATACATACCACTGTTTATTCAACCAGTCACCCCTGATTGACATTTGGGTTGTTTCCAATCCTTTGCTATTAAAAATACTGCAGCAATATGCATTTGTCTTTTTGTATTTTTGCCTTTGTATCTCTGAGGTCAATTTTTTCCTCCATAAGGATTACACTTCTTTCTATGTAACAGTGTATGGGAGCTCCTATTCCTGAATCAAAGAAGGCCCCAGTGGTGTCCCTGGTTCTCGCATCTGTGCACCCACCAGACCCTCCTTTGGAAGGACAGAGAGGCCTGAATGTAGGAATATTCCACAATTTTCCCCCTTGCCTGTCCTGGACTCCTAGCCATCAACAGGCACCAGGAAGAGATTAGACACCAACCAAGCGGATCACTGACTCATGAGAGATGGAAAGTTAGCTAAGTTTTTGGGTAACATTTAAAAATCGCATTTTTTTTAAATGTAGCATCTCCAACGCTAGCAAACAAAAAGGAAAATAAACCTAGGATGAAATATCACTGCAGAGTCATAGGAAACTTGATGGGTTACTGGAAATCTGAGCATGTGCCCCGAGGACAGTCATGAAGAAGCCAGACCAGAATGGGTCACCTGGCACCAGCCGCTGCTCAGCTTTTACCACGCTTACGCTGCAGGGATGGAGAGGTGGACTGTCATGACTTTTATCTCATACATGTGAAAATCTACAGGGGTTTATAAGCTGCATAAATATTCCTGAATGTCTATTCTGTTGCAGGCACTTTTTTAGTGGCCTAGGACACAATAGTTGACAAGACTGACAGAGATCCTGACCTCTTGGAGCTTATGTTTCAGCAAGTGAGAAGATAATACACATGAAAACAAGAAAAGTACGTAACTGCAAAGAGGGGTGAGCACTATGAAAACAAAAGCAGCCCAAGAGGGGGGTCAGTGTATAGTAAATGCACGCACAAACCCACACAGATCACCCAGGAAGCCTAGGTGTTGCAGACACTGTAATCGTGTGTTTGCTATTATGACCCACATCTCGAGTGTTTGAATGAAGGAGTGATGTAAAGCAAGGCCTAGGATGACCATTGGCTTATGGCTTATGGGCACAAAGGAAAGGCATCTACACAGAGAAAGAACAATGATGCCGATGTGGAAAGAGAGGAAACAAGAGACCGGGGGACTTGCAGGGGGAGCCTAATTTTGTGTCTGGTTATCACTGCTGTATGAAATATCCCATCATAGTGCTATGCTTATGGATTCTGCGGGTCGAATTCAGAGCAATAGGGGGATGGTCTGTATTTGCTCCACAATGTCTGCACCTCCCTCCGCTAGGAAGACTCCAGGTTCATGGCTGCAGCGACCCGAGGGTCACTCACTCCCTCGCAGGTCTGACCTGTGCCGGGAAACATGAAGACGGGGACTGACGACCAGAACAGCCATCCTTGGGCTCCTCATGTGGCTCAGCTTTCTCAGAGCATGGTGGCCTCAGGATAATCAGACTTCTGACACAGTGGCTCAGGATTCCTGGGATGCGTGTTCCAGAAACGAGATGTGCATGGCTTTTTGTGACCCAGCCTCAGAAGTCACATGGGGTCACCTCGGTCACAATGTTGGTTGAAGTAGTCACAGGCAGCCACCGAGTCCAGGGAAGCGGACATGGACCACCGAGTCCTCACGGAGTCAGGCTGCGTTGTATTGAGAAGTTTTAAAGGATTTTAGGGCCATTTCTAGTTTCCTGTTTCAGGTTCCGGTGCCTCAAGTCTGGCTTCCAGCCTGTGGGTTTTATTCGATAGCCCTGTGTCCTTTCCGTCCTCCTTTGCTCAACCTCTTTTGGGTGTCCTTTTCAAACAGCTGACGCCTGTCTAAGACAGGACTTGCACTTACGTTGGGAGATAAGATCTTCACTTCTATCACAAGGGGTACCTTTCACAATGGTAGAAAGAGTTGGAAGTCCAACGTGCACGCTGCTGCAAGCTGCCCAAGGGCAGAGGTGAGGGGAAGGAGACCACCGGAAAGGTCAGGACCAGCTAGTGGAGAAAGAGGCCCTTAAAATGGTTCTCAGTCGAAGAACTCCAGTGGGAAGTGCAGGCCACAGCCTGCCAAACCCACTCTCACAAGGAGGATCCCCGACAAAATCCAGCACTGGCAAAGCCACGGAAATGTCTGCTAACTTACAAACAAGAGTGTATGACCTGGTGAAAAGCAAGTTTGAGCTTAAAAGAATTTTCTGACTCAGACCACCCTAAATGAAAAATTAGATTTTAGCAATCTAGTTCTTTATCTCCAGGAAGCTCTTTAGATACACGTTTTAGGGGGAAAACAGGCTCTGTGGTATGTCCACTTTGCTCATGCAACAGTCCCACGGGGACACTATACAATGGCTCGCCTCCCTTCCCTTTCTAGTTGGCTGACTTTCAGACATGTTTCTGAAGACAAGATCTCTGCTTCTTGAATGCATCCGTCTTCCTTACCCAAGGTGCCAAGGGCCATCACAGAAAGAGTTTGTTCCTCACTTCTCGCCCAGTCCTCCCGCAAAGGTTAAAAATTCAAAAATTCGGGTACAGGTTCCTTCATTCCCGTCTTTGGCCAGTAGGGGGTGGCAGACTTGGTCTTGGGCCAGGTTTGAATGCTGGAGATGAGTACTCCGCCCTCTGGGGGGTCTTTCTCACGCCAATGCTGATTTAGGTGGTTTGGAGTCTGCCCACAGGACAGACGTATCTCCTCGGTTACTTGGCCATGTGGAAATTCATAACCGAGATGTCTCCCCAAAGGCAGCTGGATCTTTGAATGTAACCCCAAATCCCAAGAGTCCTGGGTGGTCTGGCCCCTGCTGACCTCCTGGACCACTCCTCATGATGCTCCCAAACGCACTGGACTTCTTTCTACCCCTTGACTCTCCCAAGCTCATTCCTGCCTGGGGGCCTTTGGATTTGCTGCTTCCTCCCTGCAGTTCTCCTTGCTCAGCCTTCCACTTGGCATACCTCAAACATCCTGTCTTCAGAAACGCCATCCCAGCCATGCTTGCCAACGCTGCTCACCCTCTGCAGTTAATTGCCTTACTTGGCTGCATTTTCTTTCAAGGTATTTTTCACTATCTGAAATCACTGTATTGTTTACCTGGGTTTTTTTCTGTCTCTCCCCATAGCACAGACCCTGTTGGTTGCCTAACCAGTATCCATTTTCCTTTTCTACATTCTGAAAAGAAGCCTGTTTTGTTCAGACGACTTCCCTCGTTGTTGTGGGCTGACCTCTGTCCCCACCTTCCCCAAAATTCCTGTGTTGAAGTACTAATCCCTAATACCTTTAAAGACAGGGTCTTTAAAGGGGTAATTCAGTTAAAGTGAGGTCATTAGGGGCACCTGGGTGGCTCAGTCGGTTAAGCATCTGCCTTCGGCCCAGGTCCTGATCCCAGGGTCCTGGGAGGGATTGAGCCACACATCGGGATCCCTGCAAAGCAGGGAGTCTGTTTCTCCCTCTGCTCTTCCCCCCGCTCGTGAGCTCATGTGCCCACGCTCTCTCTCTCGCAAAAATAAATCTTTTTTTTTAAATAAAAAGAGATTAGGAAAGCGATGCACACAGTGGGAGGACCATATGAGGACAAAGGGAGAAGAAGGCAGACATCCGCCAAGTCAAGGAGTGAGGCCTCAGAAGAAATCAACCTTGCTGACAGCTTGATCTCAGACTTCTAGCCCCCAGAATTGTGGGAAAATCGTTTCGTTGTTACATCACCGTATCTTTGGTGCTCTGCTATGGCAGCACTAGCCAACAAATACACTCCTTATTCCAGTCTGTGTCTTAGGGGAAGGAGACCACCACACCCCCCACCTTCTTGGGGGGGCCATGGTAGGCTGCACTTCTGTCCTCGGTGGTCGGGGGTGGGACAAGTCCTGGCCAAAGGGTGGTGCACGTCTCTTCAGGGCCAACGACTGGGCTGCGCCAATTGGAACTTCCAAGTCCTCTAGCCTCCAACATGGCAGCTGGCCCCACTCAGGTGGAGGCTGCCCTTTCAGCTCAGGTGCCTGAGTGGCGCAGTGAACTGCTGACCCACAACATGAACAGCATGAGCGTCGTATCGTCCTTGTGGTTTTAAATCGTGGAGATTTTGGGATTCTTTGTGACCCCAGCATAACTAGCCTGACTGGTTCAGTGCAGAAAGGCGAAAAAATAAATGTGAAAGAATCCCTCCATCACTGATGATGAGATTATGCTGTAGACGTAGGAATGGAATAAATTCAACTCTTTCTACCTACTTTACAACAAATGAACAGACACGCACATGACTGATATCTTAAATTGCAAAACTGGGCTAGAAAGGTAGGTCTCAAGATTGAGGTGGGCTTCCCAGTACTATGGAAGAGTATTAGGAGGTCAGAAAAGCCAAACCCCAGCTCTACCCCAACCTCTTGCCTTGGAGCAGAGCAGGCTTCGGGTTATTGGTTGAATTGTGTCCTCCTGAAAAGATTATGTTCAATCCTAACACCTGGTACCTATGAATGGGACCTTGCTTGTAAGTAGGGTTTTTACAGATGCAAGCAGTTAAGTGAAAATGACGGTGGGCCTTAATCCAATGACAAGTATCCTTAAAAGAAGAGAAAACAGAGACATAGACACAAATACAGAGAGAGAAGACAGAGGCAGAGGTTGGATTTACGCTGTCACAGCTAAGAAATGCCAAGGATTGCCAGTGACCACCAGAAGCCAGGAAGAGTCAGGGCAAGATCCGAAGGGGTGTGGCCCTGCCCCCACCTTGGCTTTAGACTTGTAGTTTCCAGAACTGTGAGAGAATACAGTTCTTTTGTCTTAAGGCCCCCGGTTTGTGGTGCTCTGGTACAGCAGCCCGAGGAAACAAAGACACCCTGGGTCCCAGTTTCCCCTCCGGAACAGCTGCTGAGGGTCAATCCATCTCCAACCAGGGGAATCCCGGGGAACATGGACAGCCACTAACCGCCCGCTGAGCACATACTTCTCTTCGCAAGTCCACATCCTGGCCCAGCCATCCTTGTCTTTGTCAATAATCTTGGCTCTCTGCAGAGTGATAAAGGTGAGAGTAGTGATAAAGTGATAAAGATCACTTCATTAGTACGACTGTTGCTAAGGTCCCAGAAGGCGGCCATTTGCAAGGAGTACAAAGTCACATCGGGGACATTGCAGAGGCTGATTTTCAAACATCGTGTCCTTTTTTTCTTTTTTTGAAAGAGAAATTGGCTCATGTTATAACTAGTAATGATATAATTCGACTTCTTTCCAGCCGAAACAAAGGGCTCAATCAGCATATTTCATAAAGAGAGTCACTGACTCCAGGGATAAGGAAGGAATTTGGACTCTTAATCCTAACCCTGGATTAGCCTAGAGGACTGGAAACAAAATCAAAGCCATTCTCCCCTCAGGGTCTGCCCCTCCCCTCCCCTCTCCCCTCTCCAGCAGGGTTCCCACAGCAGAAGGGGTGCGGCTCTTACTCCCACAGCACAGCCATGGGAGCCCCCTCCCTCTGTGGGTCACCAGTGAATGAGCGCTCCTATGAGTCTCTGCTTTCACTAACATCAAGTGACATTAGAGAGCGGGGGGGGGGAGGACTTGATTACAGTCAACTTGTGTGCTAAGACCCAGAATGCATGGCCTGTGTTTCCTTTTCCTTTTTTTTTCTTTTTAAAGATTTTATTTATTTATTCAGAGAGAGAGCAGAGGGAGGGGCAGAGGGAGAGAGAATCTCAAGCAGATGTCCCGCTGAGCGCAGAGCCCAATGTGGGGCTCTAACCCAGGACCCTGAGATCACGACCTGAACCAAAATCAAGAGTCGGATGCTTAACCGACTGAGCCACCCAGGTGGCCTGCTTTTCCTCTTATAGAAGCAGAAGATACGATTTATAATCTGGCTCAAAAGTGAGACAAAACACGCATGGATGGGAATTCCAGAGAAAGTCCTCCGAGGCCGGGCAGGGCTGTCCCTCCAGGAAGCCGAGGCATCTCCCAGGCAGTCTCCACTGGCACTGCTGTACACAGCTGCCCCTCTCACTGCTGGCGGGGACACAGTGGTCAGATAGGCAGGTAACTACCTAGGGTTCCTCCTCCTAGCTTTTGCCACTCACAGACAAGACCACCGACCCTGCCAGCAGCTCTCTAGTTGACAAAATCTGACCCATGCCTGCCAAGACCATCCCATGACTCACTGCAGTCTCAAGAACTCGAATTACCTTTCCCTAACTCCCTTTGGTTGAAATGGCTCCCAGCCTCCTGAAATGCAAACTCCCCCTTGCTACAGCAAATAATAAACGTGTCATTGTTGACTCTAAGTGGGTCCCAGGTGCTCTCTGACTGATGGCTATTAACTCCCAACTTGACCAACCAGTGGTCTCAGGCAGGGTCCCTGGATCCCTGGCGTGCAGAGCTCCACTGTGTGCACGGGGTCGTTGGGGACGGCACTAGTTAAGAGTCCTGAGTCTGGGGACGCCTGGGTGGCTCAGTTGGTTAAGCGTGTGCCTTTGGCTCAGGTCATGATCCCAGGGTCCTCGAATTGAGTCCCGCATCGGGCTCCTTGCTTCTCCCTCTGTCTGCTGCTCCCCCTGCTTGTGTGCTCTCTTTCTCTCTCTCTCTGACAAATAAATAAAATCTTAAAAAAAAAAGAAAGAAAGAAAGAAAGAAAGAGCACCGAGTCTGGAAACGAGAAGGGAGGCTGGGCGGCTCAGGAGGAACTGCAAAGCCTCGAAGGCCCCTCACATGTGCATGTGAATGTCACATACAGATCTTCCCTGAATTATGATGGGGTCATGTCCCTATAAGCCCATTTTAGATTCGAAATATTGTGAGTTGAACATGTGTCTACTACACCTAATCTAGGGAATGTCATAGCTTAGCCCAGTCTACCTCACATTGTGCTCAGGACATTTCAGCCCCCACTTGCATGCTCTTTCCCTCTAAAAGAAATTTTAGTAATGATTGAACGAACACTGAGTGAGGGTCTTCTGTGTACCTGATCCTTGCAGGCACAGCCTTGAATAAGACAGAGACACTGAATGCCCTTGTGTTGCTTCCAGAATATCAGGGAGGACCACTTAAGACAAGGAGAACAAGGGCTGCTGAGACCAGAAGAGAGTCGAGGATGAAGGGCGCTCTGCCCGGTGTTCACTTAAGCTGTCCCCTGATGACAGAGATGTGGGCCAGGCCTCTCCTTGTCAACAATTAGAATGACACCCACAGGCACAACGGAGGTCCTCAGCCCCAATCCTGGGACTGGACCTGGGGGCTGAACAAAGAAGACTTGCTATTCCAAGGGTGGGCCCAGGGGACCTGTGTCACAATCCTTTACACGGCTCCCATACCTTGCTGGGCACAGCTCTGGTATTCCCACTGAAGTTGAACAAAATGGAGCCCATGGGTACCAGCAGTGTCCCCCCATTTGTTACAGGGGACCCTCTTCTGTCTTGCCTTTTGGCCCCCAGACTGGGGGGGTGGGGGGCAGGGCTGCACATCCCATTTAAAAAGTCAGGTTGATTCTTTTCTCTTCTTCCTGGTCCAGATTTAGCTGGAGGAACATCCCAAAGAACACAGCCCTGCAGCTTGGCAGGCAGGAGTGGCAGGGGCCAAGGGAGGCTGGGCAGGTTTCTGTTTCCGGAGGGCCGGCGCACATCATCTCCCCAGCTTGGGGAGAACATAGAACCCTTCACAGCTGCACAAGGACAGGCATTCAGCCTCTGAGACAATCAGGAATTCACAGGGACCAGGTTTTCCCTCTTCGTGGACTGAAATGACTGTTTTATGCGCGTTTGGCTGAAACAAGGAGCATTTCTGTTGATTCCGGGTTCACCTAACAGAGTTCAGCTACGCGAGGAAGTTTAAACTGGCTTGCAGTCCATGGGCATACAGAAAGCTGAAAAGAGCTGGTGTGTCAGCAGATATGGGGCTGAAGCACAGATTTGTTCAGGAAGTCCAAGACTAAAGTCTAGTTTATATTATTATGTAACAAATATACCTGCCAAGCAATACATGCAGGCAAATAAATTTGAAGTATTTTTGCATAGGACACAGCTGGGATAGAAAACTTGTATTTATCTAAGGCTTATGTGAATTGGTAAATAAGACCACTTCTGTGGAACTCCTAAAAAAGGTAGTTAAAAATTTGGAACAGGAGCGAAGGTCCCAGATACTCAGGAACAAGGAGCATCCTGCCAGAAAGATGAGTCCCTGGGCGGCAAGGCGGGAAAGGGGGAATTCTGAAATAAAAAGACTAGAAGCTGGCACACATTCAGTCTTCATACCAGTCACAAATAAGTATCTCTGAAGTGCAGACAGGAGCTGGGGGGTGGGGGAAAGTATTATGATGTCAAATAATACTTAAAAGTGAACCAGAGTTGCTACTTCCGGAATGGCAGACTAAGGATCTCTGAAAATCCACCACTCCATAAAAGGCATGAGAGAAATGGCAAAAACAGTCAAAACCAATTTTTTCAGAATTCTGGAAATTAAAGGCTTACAAGAGAGAATTTACTCAAGAAAAACAGCTGAATCTTGGTAAAATGCCTTGTGGCAATGACTCGCCCTCATCTCATTCTCCTCTCCTCGGCACCACAGCCCCCTCAACTACCGTCACTGTGAAAACCCGAACCCTCACCCTAATGGTCCCCAGAGTGGGTTGGCCAGATTCGGAGCTCCTCAGAAGCCCCATTCCCCCAAGAATGTCACTTTTCCATCTGTGTTCTCAAGGCTTGTCTTCATCTGACCAGACTCAATAGCAAGAACCACACCCAGCGCCTACATCTTGGATTATAAATACTATTCTCCATCAGAAGAAATCTGAGCTTCTCAGAGAAATGGCTGATTTGAAGGCTGGGGTGGGAATATACAAAATGAGCCCAGAACACCTGTTCCAAATTCATTCAGGTGGTTGGCAGATTTCAGTAACTTGGGGTTTTAAGACTAAGTTCTCACTTCTTCCACATCATTCGAGGGTGGTTCTCAGCTCTAGACACGTGGCCCTCTCACAACATGGCAACCTATTTCTTTGAGGCCAGTAGGAGAAGCTCCGTTTTAATCTCTGGCTTTAGGAAGGGCCCTATCACTTTTAAGGGTTCATCTGATTATAGCTTAGGCTCACCAGGGAACATCTCCCTTTTGATCAAACTCCAAACCAACTGATTTAAGACCTCAATTATATCAGAAGTAAATCCACTTCATCTTTGACACATAATATAAGATAAGCACAGGAGTGAAATCCCTCACACGGTAATGCCCACAGAGGGAAGCGGTTAAACAGGTCGTGTACACAAGGAGCAAAGAATCTTGGGAGCCATCTTAGAATTCTGCTGACCACAAAGAGGGGAGGGGAAGTTGGGAGACAGGGAACTGCTCTTTTTCATAAAAAAAATCTTTTTATGTTTTCATAATTTATTAATCCAAAATAAATGTCATAAGTTTATTTTATAGTAAACTTTTGACTATATATACATACATAAGTTCAATTTAAAAATTACATTCAATCAAATCTAAATGTCACTAACTTATCGGTAAGATCTATCATTTTTATGCACCAATAAGAAAAAATAACCTGCTGAGTAAAATGTAATATTCCAACAACTGTAAAATACATTCCAAATGCAGAGATGTTAACTGTGAAAATAAACATATATCCCAGAATGACACATAGCAACTAAAGATACCTCTTTTTTCCTTACTGTATTTTTAAATCATGTGAAGAGTATTACAAATTTCACAGGAATCGACAACTTTGAGATGAGCTGGGAATCTTATCTCCCCAGACCCAACATATACATTTTCTCCTTTCCTTTAAAGGTATCTCTTCCTTCCCAGTTTCTGCCCCATGCCGGAGGGAACACTGTCTTCGGTGAAGAAGGTATTCAGGGGAGAAACATGAACTTTGGACAGATGAAGAGAGGTTTGATCCTTGACTCACGTGCATTAGCTTGCCTTTGGCTGCAGGTAACAGGGAACTCAAATCAAAATGGCTTCAAGAGTAAAGAAAACATGTTCCTCATGTAGTGTAACAGGAAATGTGAAGGCTGCTATCTCCTAAGGCTGCGAGATTCCATGGCTCTGTTGTCATCAAGGACCTGGCTTCTTCCCAGCTTCCTTCTCTGCCACCTTTGGCCGGTTAGCTAGCTCCTCTTGCGGCTGTGAGACAGCTGCATCTGTTCCGGTGTCATATTTAGACATGACAGTGTCTAACCTCCTTGTGTGTCTCACGAGATGTTAACTATCCCAGAAGCGTACCGAGGACACGGATTCATATTTCAAGCCTAAACCAGCTACTGGCAAGAATGGCACTTTCATGAGTTGTTGAGACCAGGGGTTTTCAACCTTGGCTATGCTTTAGAATCACCTGGGAGCTACCAAAACTCTCATGTCCGCACCCCAGGCCTGCCTGTACCCTGCCCCCTGCCAAAAGAAAATCAGAATTTCTGCGAGTAGGCCCCAGGCATCACTGTTTTGTGTTTTGTGTGTATGTGTGTGTGTGGCGGGTGTGTGTGCGTGTGTGTGTGTGTGTGTGTTAAGTTTCCCTTTAAAAAGACTGCAACGCTAAGCCAAGGCTGAGAACCACAACTTTAGATCTTTGTTGATACAACTTTAAGGGTTTAGACCAGAGGCCACCACCTACAAAGCATCGATGATATAATGGAGAAGGGAAGGACACCTAAGCAAAACTGAAATTCTGTTAGGAAAGGGAGAAAACATATGTGACGGTATCCAACTAAGCAGATAAGCTATGGAGACTCAGGGCAGGTAATGCCTTCTTATAAACATGGTTTACTTGTCTGTAAATAATAACAACAATGACTATTGCTAGAATAATCCCTATTATAAGGTTGTAACAGGTATTGAAAAGGATTTCATATGTATGATCCCAGCATTCAGCAGGTGCTTAACCTGAGATATTCTGATCTCCCTAAACCCCAAATGTGGCATTCATGCTTCTAACTGGCAGTATGAGCCTCATAGTCCCTGGCCACATCACCAAGTCAGAGTATTTTGACCTCAACAAGCAACAGCTCAGAAGAAATCTTTGAAAGCAACCCTCCAATGGTTACACTTAGCAAAATTAGTCAGTGAAGTGAGACACTTGTGCTGGAAGTCAGGAAGCCTATTAAGACAAGGGGCAAGTCATTTAACATCTCTGGGTCTGAATTCCTTAAGTTCTACAACGAGATCAAATCAAAACACCAAAACCCTACACACTCAACTTCTATTATCTTGCCAAGTGAAAAAAAGTGAGTTTTACTGTTTTCTGGTAACTTTTAGTAACTGACCACAAAAACAGTTATATGAAACCTGTCACTCAGAATCTTAGAAATGAAGATGTTCATTCTACTCATGAAGTAGACCCACATAAGAATTGTTTACATGAACTGTTAGGAGAGGTGAGGTTTTACATCCCACCTCCTTTATGACGAGAGGGTAGATAACCACTTCATCCTTTTTGTTTTGGCTCTAAAAAAGATGAGAGATAAATTTAATATAGTCAAGAGAACCATGCTGGCCAAATGATGCAGAAATCCATGCACAGGTTTTCCTATCACAATGGTCTTACATTTCTTCTGGTCCAGATTTTTTTTTTTTTTTTGGACTGATTCTGGTTTTAGTATTCATGTACCTGCCTGAAGCTGCATCAAGGGTCAGTGAAATTTCCCTCACAGGAGGAAACCAAGAGGAGCAGCGAGGAGCACAAGGCAGCAGGAACTAAACATGGCTGAGAGGGCCATACTGCAGGGCACTGGAGACCTGGAGGATGAATGGATCTTGATTTGGGTACTGCTGGGGAGGGGGGGCATGGCTGAAGCAGGACCCTGGGAAACGGGCTCTCACTGAGGAAGAGAGAGTGAACTGGAGAGCAAAAAGTGGAAAATGGAGGCAGGAGAGTGCCCTGGAGGGTGCAGTAATAACCCAGATATAAGACACCCACACCTAATGGCTACCTTAGGTATGAAGGGCACAGCAGGGAAAACAGGTCTCTCCTTGACTTGATTTAACAGAAGTTAAGAGATTTCACTGACACAAATATATTTGCCTCCTCAAAATAAGAGTTGTAAAGTAAGAGTTTTTTTTAACTTCTCTGACTTCTCAGTCCCTCAAACCTCTGCTTGGTCTTCTAAGTTTACAAGTGAGATGGGTATTATCACTTGGAATATAAAACTGTCTTTTTCTCATACATGTATTTTATAGGTCAACATTTATACCCTCCTCACCAGTTCTGAACTGTACATGAGGTAACATTGTAAGGAAATTGTTAAATTGTCATAGAAGATCAAATATACGTATTTTTGAGGTTCATGGAAATAGAAAAAAGAGAAGGTAAATGTTCTTATTTATTCCCTTTTCTATGCCTTTAATCCCATTATCTATCTCATAGAGTAATATGGCTTAAATAAGAAAGTTAAACAGTATTAAATAGCACAGTGCCCACAGATGATAAGTGTGCACGAGTGCTAGCTTATTGCTGACCACTGTTAGCTTACCTATAGGTTTGCTATAAAATCGACCTTCTAAAATTGTGAGCTATGACAGGATCTGGAAATCCTTTGAATTGTATGTGATGTTTAAAAGATAGAATCAACTCTACGGGTAATATAATGACTCCTTCGCACAATTTCATTAAAATATTGAAGACTTTTGTAATGGATCCTTTTGAAGTATCAACTCAGCCTCTTTCCTCTGTGACTCCCCCTAGCAGCTTCTAGTGCATAATCTTGCCCTCCTCCCTTGCTGCTGCCAGGGAGTGAACCAAGCAACCTGGCAGATAGCAATGGGACATGAAAAGATGACTCTCTCTTAGCTCACAGACTCCCAATGCTAATGGCCCAAGAACTATCCTGGTTTCTTCCTTTCCTAGGCCTTGTCTGATAAACCTTTGCTGGAAGTACGCACAATTCTCTTTCTTGCTTTAGCAGGATTACGTTACAAGCAAAGTAACTGACTCATATTTTCAAATAGAACTTTGCTAAGAATTTGCTACCTTTGGTATACTCTGTGTATACAGCAAGTCAGTGATGCTATTATTCTGCCCAGCAATAAGACAATATGATGATAACAGTTTTAGTCTTCCAGTATTGTTCTAATAATCATCAGTACCACTATATAAAAGTGCATATTTAGAATCTTATGATTTGTGCTTGAAGAATTTCGCCTTTGACTATTATGTTAAAGATACCATCACACTTCTAAAATTTACATTTTACACAAGTGTACAATCTCACTACAGTTTATGAACCAATGAGAAATATAACCATTCTCATAACTTAACAACAAAAAAGTTAAGAACTCCAAGTATAGGAATGGCATAGCAAGAGGCATTGTTCCATTTTATTTACAATAGTAAGAAATTGGAAAAAAAAATAGGAAAGTGGTTTAAAAAAAATCACAAAACCATAATTTAAGCCATAAAACAAAATTATGAGCAACCATTTAAAATATGATGCAAATGTATTTAATTACATGAAGAGATCTAACCATACAGTCATCATCTACCTATTATCCCAGTGTCTTCTTAGAGAAACCCAACAGTTTCCTCTCTTCGATCTCTTATATCTCTTCATTCATCCTCACTCAGCCTAACCTTGCTTCCTATCTTATTGACAAAACTCAATCAGAAAAGACTTCTGCAATGTGCTACCACAACATTGACCTACCAGCCAGCATCTCTGCCATATATGCTCCTCTCTTGTTCCACTGGCTGGAACATTTTGGTGAAGACTAATTCCCTCACTTGTACACTAGATTCTGTCCCCTCCACACCATCCATTAAAGAAGATGCACAATACCATAACGACGCAAGAGGGCGCTTTAAATGAGGACTCTTGTAAACCACTCCAAATCAACAGTCTTGAACGGGCGTAGACATAAGTATTCTTCATCTATACAAAACTACAGAAAAAAAAAATTAGCCAGTGAAAATTACCAACTTAGCCACCCCTACTCCCTTCCCCCAAAAAAGCCATGCAGCAGCAGAAAACTGTAAAAAAAAAAAAAATCCAAACTGAGTTAAATATCCCTGTTCAGGAATATGGAAAAACCTGAATTGAAAATTGAAATTCAGAAACTAAGATAAAAACTGAACCAAAAAAATGGAAGTAATGAAACAAGAGTTGACTGACCTCAGAAATGATACAAAAAAGAGATATCAAAAATGTAGACTATATTACAAGACAGGACTGATTTTAACGGAAATTTACTAAGGTTTATTGGATAAAAATGGAAAATGAACAAAACGGATAAAAATGAGGTGAAGAAAGCAAAATGTATAAAAGAGCAAAACTAGAAAATGCATCACAGGGGGAAAACACGCAAATGTCACATAATTTACACAGTAACTATAATACAAAATGATAGAAGCTAACCCAAACGTTCAGTCATTTCATAAATGTGAATGGGCTTAATTCACTTTCAAAAGAAGTAAAGGATTTCATGTTTGGCTCACAGAACAAAACCCAAGTATATTATATATTTCATGTAAGAAAGGCTAAAACTTATTCAGAAAAGCTAAAAAATAAAGTGGTGGGCAAACAAATACTAAAAGCAAATACAACCTAATTTCTAGTTGCAATATAAAATCTGAAACCACAAGGAGGAACTTTTTGTACGGTTATATTAAAACCCAGTAATCTATATGGTAGGTTGGACAGATGTTTAACCCATGCATAATCTGTAACACCATGCACTATTTATTTAGAAATATTAGCTTACTAATTTATGTATACCTTTCAAATGTTTCATTATACATTATTTAAAACACCACATTTTAAAATATCACCAATCTTTAATATTACCAACCAATCTTACTGAAAGTACAGGGAATCTATCAAGCTCATAGAGACAGATCAAATGTTCCAAAATTGTAATTTTTGCTCAAAAGCCAGAATTTTATCATTGATAACAAATATTTTCAGTTACTTTCCTTAAAGTAATGGGGTCATTTCATTCATTTGTGAAAAAGTACCTGCTGAACATCTACATCTGAAAAAAAAGTTTGCCCCTTAGTCGTTCTTTCAAGTATTCAAGAAAAAAAAACAGCTAATTCAGTTTGCAATTAAGATAAAAGCACATAGGGCGCCTGGGTGGCTCAGTGGGTTAAAGCCTCTGCCTTCAGCTCAGGTCCTGATCTCAGGGTCCTGGGATGGAGGCCCGCATTGGGCTCCCTGCTCAGCAGGGAGCCTGCTTCCTCCTCTCTCTCTGCCTGCCTCTCAGCCTACTTGTGAGCTCTCTCTCTCTCTCTCTGTCAAATAAATAAATAAAAATCTTTAAAAAAATAATAAAAAAAATAAAAAACTTTAAAAAATTAAAAAGATAAAAGCACACAAATGTTTTTCCTTGAGAATACCACTAAGTAGGTAGAAATACTTTATACGTCTTCCCATTTCACTATACATAATATTGACAAGACATATACTCAAGAATTGAGGTTTAACAACATTAATAATTTTTACTGTTTCATCAAGGACATTCTTAAATGAAACTGGCACCAGATATAGATGTTTTCAGAGGGGAATTCTATTCAATTTTCAGAAACTAGACAGTCCCACTGGACATAAACTCTTCTAGGGGAAATGCCTCCATTGTTTCCCCAGTAAGTGTGATGCTTACTTTCTTATTAAGGTATAATATATTTTATCATGTTAAAACATTCATCTAGGGTGCCTGGATGGCTCAGTGGGTTAAAGCCTCTGCCTTCGGCTCAGGTCATGATCTCAGGGTCCTGGAATCGAGGCCCGCATCGGGTCCCCTGCTCAGCGGGGAGCCTGCTTCCTCTTCTCTCTCTGCCTGCCTCTCTGCCTACTTGTGATCTGATCTCTCTCTGTGTGTCAAATAAATAAATAAAATCTTTAAAAAAATAAAAAAAGAAAACATTCATCTATATATCTATAATCTATATGTAGAATCTATGATCAATAAGTAGGAAACATTAAAACTTCCACAAAAATACTGTTAGAACTAATAAACGAATTCAACAAACCAGTGGGATATAGAAGTGAACACACAAGAATCAGTTACATTTCTATATACAAATTATAAACAAACTAAAAAGGAAGTCAAGAACACAATTCCATTTACTATACCTCGAAGAGAATAAAATTCTTAGGACTCAATTTAACCAAGATGGTGGAAGACTTGTACAATGAAAACTATAAAACATTTCTGAAAGAAGATAAAAACATACATAAATGGAAAGACATCCCATGTTCATGAATTGGGAAGATTTAATATAGTTAAGTCAATAGTGCCCAAAGTGATCTACAACATCAATGCATTCACTACCAAAATCACAGTAACATTTTTGCAGAAACAAAAATCCATCCTAAAATTCATATAGAATCTCAATAGCCCCCAAAGAGCCAAAATAATCTTGAAAAAGAACAAAGTTGAGGCTCATACTTCCAAATTTCAAAATTGTCTATAAATCTACAATAATCAAACAGTATGGTATTGGCATAAAGACAAACATATATAAGATCAATGGAATAGAATACAGAGCCCAGAAATAAACCTTCCCACACACGGTCAAATAATTTTTGACAAGGATGCCAAAGTCATTCATTCAATGGGGAAACAACAGTCTTTCCAACAAATGGGGCTAGCAAACTGGATATCTAAATGCAAAAGAATGAAGCAGTAACCTTTCCCAAACACTTCATGCAAAAATTGACTTGAAATGAATTAAAGACTTAAAGTAAGAGCTAGAACTATAAAACTCCTAGAAAAAGAGACAGGATAAAAGTTTGACAACATTGGATTCAGCAGTGATTTCCTGAATATGAGACCAAAGGCATAAGCAGCAGAAGGAAAAAAAAGACAAACTGGATTTCATAAAATTTTAAAATCTTGTACATCAAAGGGCACTATCAACAGAGTGAAAAGGCAACCTACAGAATGGGAGAAAATATCTATCTACTTGCAAGTCATACATATCATAAGTGATTAAAATCCAGAATATACAGAGAACTCGCTAAAACAACAAAAACCCTATTCAAAATTGTGCAAAGGACTTGAACAGCCTTTGAATTTCTCCAGAGATGATATACAAATGGCCAATATGCACATGAAAAGAGGCTCAACATCATTAATCATTACAAAAATGCAAATTATAATTACAATGAGATGCCTACCACCTCATACCCATTAGGATGGCTACTATCAAATAAAAAAAGAAAAAGAAAGTAACAAGTGTTGGTGAGAATGTGGAGAAATTGGAATCCTGTACACTTGCGGTGGGAATGTAAAATGGTATAGCTACTTATATAAACAGTCTGGTGGTTCCTCAAAAAATTAAGAACAGAATTATCACATGGCCCAACAATTCCACTTCTGGGTATACACGCAAAATTGAGAGATTTTCTTTTCTCTTTTCTTTTCTTTTTTTTTTTTCTTATCTATTTATTTGACAGAGAGATAGAGATCACAAGCAGGCAGAGCGGCACGCAGAGGGAGAGGGAAAGCAGGCTCTCCACCAAGCAGGGAGCCCAATGTGGGGCTCAATCCCAGGACTCAGGGATCATGACTTGAGCTGAGGGCAGACACTTAGCCAACTGAGCGACCCAAGCACCCCAAAAGGAGATTTTCAAAAAGATATTTGTACATCATGTTCATAATGGCATTATTCACAACAGTTAAAACATGGAAGCACCCCAAGTAACCATCAACAGATGAAAGGTTAAGCAAAAAGTGGTAGATACATATAACGGACTATTACTCGGCCTGAAAAAGGATGGACATTCTGACACATGCTGCATTAATGAACCTTGAAGACATTATGTTAAGTGAAATAAGCTACTCTCAAAAAGACAAACACTCTAGGATTCCACTTATGTGAGGTACCCGGAGTCATCAAAACCACAGAGATGTAAAGGAAAATGGTGGTTGCCAAGGGCTTGGGGGAATGGGTAGTTACTGTTTAATGGGTTCAGAGTTTCAGTTTTGTAAGATGAAAAAGTTCTGAAGATCGGATGCAAGACAGTGTGAATATACTTACCATAACTGAACTGTACACTTAAAATGAGTGCATTATATATAATGTATACTTCAATACAGTTGTTTTTAAATCTTGTACTATAAGTCCTAGTCAACAAGACAAGAAAAATAAAAATAAGAATGACAGAAGGAATAAAAATCATTATATGCATATGTATGTCTACAAAAAAATCCAGAAAAACTTACTCAGATTATCAAATTTAACAGAGAAATTAGCAAAGTTGCTAATTCAAATCAGAAAAATCAACTTTAAAAATATGAATGAGAAAAAAAATAAAAATATGAATGAGAATAACATCCAAAATTATAAAGTACTTAAGAAAAAAATTAACAAAAATGTGTAGACTCACTGGATAAAATGATAACTTTATCAAAAAGACATTTAAAGACTGGAGACAACATATTCATGGACTGAAGAACTCACTCTCAAAAAGTTGTCAACTGTTTCCAAACTGATGCATACAGCTAAAGAAATTCTGGTAAAAAACCCCCAAACCATTTGTTTTTGTTTTGCTTTGCTGGGGAACAGGGATTTGGCAAAATGACTCTAAAATCTATGTAGGAGCAAATGAAACACAAAGCAAGCAGAAGGAAGGAAATAAAAAAAAATGAGTGGAAATCAATTACAAAAAATAAAAAATAATCAATAAACCAAGTTGGTTCTTTGAAGGATCAACAAAACAGACATTTATTTACACTGACCAAGAAAAAAAAGAGTAGACTCAAAAGTACTAACTTGAGGAACAAAAGAGGGGACATCATTATCATATAGAACTCAAAACTGTTGGCACAGAAATCTCTTCTTAATACAAAAATCTTCTTGATATAGAAATCAAAAGAATTATAAAACAGTACTATGGACAAATTAATGCCAACAAAGTAGACAACTTAGATGAAATGGCAAAATTAACAGGAAGATACAAATTACCAAAACTGATTCAAGGGAAAAAACCCTGAATAAACCTATAGAAAGGAAAGAAATGGAATCAGTATGTAAAATCTTCTGTTAAAGAAAAGCTCAGGCTCAGGTGTCTTCAGTGGTGAATTCTACCACATCTTTTTTTTTTTTTTTTTTAAGATTTTACTTATTTATTTGTCGGACAGAGAGAGAGAAAGACAGCACAAGCAGGGGGAGCAGGACACAGAAGGAGAAGCAGGCTCCCTGCTGAGCAAGGAGCCCAACATGGGACTTGATCCCAGGACTCTGGGATCATGACCTGAGCTGAAGGCAGACACTCAACGAACTGAGCCACCCAGGCATCCATCTACCACACATTTAAAGAAATAATAATCAGTCCTTCAAAAACTCTCCCAGAAAATAAAGGGAGAAGGAACACCTCTCAATTCACTCAAGGAAGCCACTATTACCCTGATACTAGAGCTAGAAAAAGATATAAGAAAAGAAAGCTATATGTGAATAGAATAAAAACATTTCATAAAATATTGGCAAACTAAATCCAAAACTATTAAAAACAGGTTATATACCATGACCAAGTGGGATTTATCTCAAAAATGCAACACTGGTTTAACATCTGAATATGTCATACTAATGTAGTGTATCATATCAATAGGATAAAGGGGGAAAATGATATATATGAGCATCTCAGCAGATACAGAAAACGCATTTGACAAAATCCAACATCCATCCATGATAAAAGCTCTTGATAAAATAGGAAGAGAAGAGAACTTCCTCAAACCAATGAAGAATATCTTTGAAAAATAAAAATCTACAGCTGAAATCATACACAGTGGTGAAGGGCTGAATGCTTTCTACCTACTATCAGGAAAAAGCCAGTGATGTCTGCTGTTCCTTCTATTTAACATTGCATGGGAGGTTTGAGCCAGTGAAACCGCTCAAGCAAAAGAAATAAAAGCCATCCAGATTAGAAAGGAAGAAGTAAAATTGTCTTTATTCTCAGATAACATGTAGAAATTCCTAAGGAACACACACATACACACACACAAAACTGTAGAGCTAATTAATGAGTTCAGAAAAGTCTCAGGAAAAAAAAATAAAAAAAAGAAAAAGAAAGAAAAGTCTCAGGAAACAAGATCAAAATGCAAAAATTAATCCTACTTCTTTATACTATGAATATATGATCCAAAAATGAAGTTTAAAAAAACATTCCATTCATCAACAGCAACAAAGAGGAAACAATGTGTAAATAAATTTAACAAAATAAGTGTAAATAACACACTTGTACACTGAAAACTACAAAATAAGAGAAATTAAAGATCTAAATAAATTGAAACACATTCCATATTCACAGAATGTGGCAATTCTCTACAGGTCAATGCAAACTGTCAAAATCCCACAGCATAGGTTTTTTGCAAAAATTTACAAGCTGATCCTAAAATTTATATGGAAAAGCAAAAGACACCAAATAGCCAAAAAAATCTTTGAAAATGTGAATAGAAATGGACAGTTTATATTTTCTTATTTTAAAACTTAGTACACAAAGCTACAGTGATCACAAGACACTATTATAAGACAGTGTGATAGCACACAAGGATAAACATACAGAGCAACAGAACACAACTGAAAGTCTAGAAGGAAATTCTTGTGTTTATAAGACAACTGATTTCTGACAAAGATGCCAAGGTAACTAAGTGGATAAAGGGTAGTCTTTCTTTAAAATAGTGCCGGGACAACTGGATATCTATATGCAAAAAGAAAAATTTAGATCCTTAGCTCCTACTTTCCCCAAGAATTAACTCAAAAGGAATCATAGACATAAATATAAGAGCTAAAACTATTCAAATCTTTAGAAGAAAACATAAAGCAAATCTTGTGATCTTGGGTTAGACACAGAATTTTTTGATACAACATCAAAAGCATGATCCATAAAAAAAATAATAAACTTACTGCATCAAAATTAAAATGTTCATGCTTCAGTAGACACTATTTTATTTTACCTTTTTAAAATATTAACATAAAATGTATTATCTGTTTCAGGACTACAGGTCTGTGATTCATCAGTCTTACACAATACACAGCGCTCATCACAACACATACCTTCCCCAATGATATGGTTTTAAAAAGACAAGCACAAATTAGGACAAAAAGACAAAGCCATATACTGGGACAAAATACTTCTAAATCATATATGTGATAATGGACTTGTATCCAACAAAGAACTCTTATAACTCAATGATCCAATTACAGAACGGGTAAAGATCTGAGCTGACCAATGGCACATGAAAAGATGCTTAACACCATTAATCATTAGAAAAATGCAAATTACAGCCATAGTGAGATACCACTTCACCCCTACTAGAAAAGCTATAATCAAAACAACTGACAATAACAAGTGTGGGTGAGGATGTAGAGAAACTAAAATCTTCTTACTTTGCTGTCTAGAATGCAAAATGATACAGCCACTTTGGAAAACAATGTTCCAGTTCTTAAAAAGTTAAACATATATTTACCATAGTACCCAGAAACCTCTAACCATACAATGGAATAATGGGGCAATTATAAAAAAAATTAGTGATCTATAATAAGGCATGAATGAATCTCAAAAATGTTATACTATACGAAGAATTTTTTTTTAAGATTTTATTTATTTATTCGACAGAAAGAAACACCCTGAGAGAGGGACACACAAGCAGGGGGAGTGGGAGAGGGAGAAGCGGGCCTCCCGTGGAACAGGGAGCCCGATGTGGGGCTCAATCCCATGACCCTGGGATCATGACCTGAGCCGAAGGCAGACACTTAATGACTAAGCCACCCAGGCGCCCCTACTATATGAAGAATTAGAAGCAAAAGACCACATATTAAAATTTACATGAAATGCCCAGAAAAGGCAAATCTAGAGATCGAAAGGAGATCAGTGGTTGACTATGACTGGAGGTGGGATTGGGGAGTGAATGAAAATGGGTACAAGGGATCTTTTTGTGGGTGTCAAATACATTCTAAAATTGGATATGGTAATGTCACACAACTTTGTAAATTTACCAAGAAGTATTAAGTTTTACACTGAAAATAGGTGAAAACTATATAAAAGGGCTCAAAATAGGGGTACCGGGGTGGCATTGGTTAAGCGTCTGAGTTAACTCAGGTCATGATCTCAGGGTCCTAGGATTGAGCCCCATGTTGGGGGGGGGTCCCCGCTCAGCAGGGTGTCTGCTTGTCCCCCTCCCTCTTCCTCTGCCTCTCCCCCAACTTGTGCTCTGTGTCTCTCTCAAATAAATAAATGTTACCAAAAGAATTTTTTTAAAAAAAGAGCCCAAAATAACCAAGGCATTTGTGAAGAACAGCATTAGATAAACTGTCAAACGGTATAAAATCCAATAAAGCTCCAGTAAGAGTATTAAGAGTATTAGTAATACTCCAGACAGAGTATTAGAGAAAGAGAGAAATAAAGCAGAAAAGATACCCCAGAAATCAATCTTTGTTTGAAGGAAACTTCATATATAGCAGAGGGGGCAGGCATTACAGACCGGCGGGAAAAGGGAAGTCTTTTCAGTTGAAAGGTGCAGGGAGGCTGCTTATCCGAAAAAGGAAAGGGAAAATTAGGTCCCTACTACATACCATTCAAAAAGAAATCAATTAATTTTAATTCTTTTCTCCCTATAGCCACAACTACTCTCTTTTTCATGTAATTTAGCAGCTCCTCCCACGTGGAAAGTATAAGTAGAGCGTACTTCTCTACTTCCTGACTTTGGGCTTGGCTATGTCACTTATTTAGGCCAACAGGTTGTGAGTAAACATGATGCAAACAGCCTTGAGCTTCAGCCAATGCCATGAGAGGAACACATCCCAGCTAGCCCACTGGTCCCAGGAGGAGACCGAGACAACTGTGGAGCAGAACCATCCCAGTCAACCTGCTTTATGAAGCAGAGCCAACCCAGCCAAAGCCAGCCTAGATCAGACTACTCTCAGCCAATCTGCAGATGCATGGAAAAAGAAATGTTTGCTTTTATTAGCTAGTGAGAGGCTTTTGGTTTAACACCATTATGGTAGCAACTGTTAACTGATACATTTTCCAAAGGAGTAAAAAAGAAATGTAAAAAGCAAAACTCCAAAACTTAAAAAGATTGCCAAAAGAAGTAATTCTGCTCTTTGAGAAATTCAGCTCCTCAGAAAAACTGGAAAGACAGCCCACAAAAAGGTAGAAGACCTGGCACACATACCTCACGAAGGATTACATCAGCAATATATGAAATCAATTTATAAAGTACAATCAGCCCAACTGAAACATAGGCAAAACACCAATACGAATTTCACCAAAAACGAAACTCAAAAGATAGTAAGCATAAGAAAAGATGCTGAATTTCATGAAAATAAAGCTACATGACATCACTTTTATGCCCAATAAACTGAAAGTCTTGACAGTACAAAGTACTGACAAGTAAAGACAAACAGGAGTTCTTTTACACAGTAGGTGGGAGTATAAACTGGTCTAACTACTTTAGAAAAGACTAGTACTATCTTAAATTTTAAATTTTCCTTGGTGTATATCCAAGATAACCCACAAACAACTACATCAAAAGACATACAATTATTTATAACAATACTTTATATTTAAAAAATTGAAAATAACCTAAATGTCTATCAGTAGTAGGATGACTAAATAACTTTTAACATATTCATAGGATGAAATTCTATATAAAAGTATAAATTAATGAATAAGAGCTATGTGCATCTACATGTATGAATCTTAGAAATGTAATGTTGAGGGCGCCTGGGTGGCTCAGTGGGTTAAAGCCTCTGCTTTCGGCTCAGGTCATGATCTCAGCGTCCTGGGATCGAGGCCCGCATCGGGCTCTCTGCTCAGCAGGGAGCCTGCTTCCTCCTCTCCCTGT
>LNAC01000033.1:1156595-1179098 GCA_002007465.1 Ailurus styani | reverse complement strand
TTTAAAAAAAAAAAAAAAAAAAAAAGAAATGTAATGTTGAGGGGCACCTGGGTAGCTCAGCTGGTTCAGCATCTGACTCTTGATTTCACCTCAGGTCATGTTCTCAGGGTCATGAGATCAAGCCCTGCATCTGCCTCCAAGCTGGGCATAGAGCCTGCTTGAGACTCTCCCTCTTCCTCTGCTCCTCTCCCTTGCTCCCTTGCTTGTGTTCCCACTCTCTCTCTCTCCCCACCCCCCACCAAAAAAGAAGTGTAATGTTGAGTGAAAATAGCAAGCCACATAATTACATAAATGAATACACAGAATATTTATTGTTTAAATAAAATCCAAGCTATTTAAATAAAATTCGAACACAAGCAAAACCAAATATACTATTTTGTGCATCATACACACTTGGTAAATCCACAAAGAAACAAGAGAGAATAAAACTATAAAAGATAGTGACAAACCAAGAGAAGGAAGCAGGCCCAAGGAGATGGACATATGTATCCATGCATATATAGCAAATATTTTATAATTTTTTAGCGGGAGAAGATAAAGATTTCTATTTTATAAAATGGAAAAGTCCTATGTTTCCAAACCATTTCTAGAGATCTTTCAGAGAATAAAAAAGAAATGTGCTAAAAGATAATTTTACCTTTTTAATAACTTTTATTTTCATGATGACTTCTTTTCAGTATCCAAAACCTAATTAAAAAAAAATTACACAATCATTTTTATGCATCAATGTCTAATTCAGGTACATCATAATGCTCCTGGAATTGTCTTGTGAGTCCAATACTATTTATCCTAGTAATCATCTAATATTTACTATGAGGCCTGAAAGATGACTTTTATTTATATCTATCTTTTCTTTTTCTTTTTTTTCTATCTTTTTTTCATATATATTTCATACTAACAACAAAATATTTGGTGTGACTTTTAACTCCAGGGTAAGCCTTCATTTTTACAACCTAAAAATATCCAGAAATAAGTACATTTGACTTTCTAATATTTGCATATGCTCAAGAGAACCTTCTGCCACAAGATGGTATGGCTTGGTTCTAGGAGAATCTTTTATTTTCCCCTGTATTTCAATTTAATTTTGAAGACACTAATTCCAATTAACATACAGGAAGTGAAAGAATATAAATGACTATTATTTTTCAATTAACTTTCCTCATTGACTGAAAGAGTATTTGAAGAAAACTTTTTAAGATTTTATGTATATGAGATAGAGAGAGAGTGAGACAGAGAGAGAGCATGAGGGGAGGTGGGCAAAGAGAGGAGAAGCAGGCTCCCCCGCTGAGCAGGGAGCCCGAAAGGGGGGTCAATTCCAGGACTCCAGGATCATGGCAAGCTAAAGGCAGATGCCTAACCGACTGAGCCACCCAGGCGCCCAGTGAAGAAAACATTTGAAATAACTGCTTGAGTATGTTTTGATGTACCTCTAAAAATATTTACCACCCAGTGATTCTTTGTTTTCCTTCTAAGAGTATAACAGGATTACTAGTTCTCCTATCTACTTTGTTCTCCTCTGGTTAGCTTGGCTACTAAGGTTGCTAACTACAATGAAGGTTTTAAGAACATTCCAATCTATATATATTGCTTGTATAAGTATAAACTGGAACGTTCTCACCAGCAATAAGTATAAATTTTCCTTTAAGCTACAAAAAGATATATAAACGAATAATAATTTTTTAAATGGAATTAAATTCCAAGATTATCAGTCCTAATACATCCCATATGATAACCTTAAAGAGTGTGTTTTCAAAATTCTTAGTTCAAAGTTAGTCTTTAGTTCAAACAGTCTTTAAAAAAGAAAAACAAAAATTAAAATTGTACNGGGCGCCTGGGTGGCTCAGTGGGTTAAAGCCTCTGCTTTCGGCTCAGGTCATGATCTCAGGGTCCTGGGATCGAGGCCCATATCGGGCTCTCTGCTCGGCGGGGAGCCTGCTTCCTCCTCTCTCTCTGCCTCTCTGCCTACTTGTGATCTCTCTATCTCTGTGTCAAATAAAGAAATAAAATCTTAAAAAAAAAATAAAATAAAAAATAAAATAAAAAAATAAAATAAAAAAGAAAAACAAAAATTAAAATTGTACTTACTTTGGCCAACAATTCTTGTGTTTCAGGAGTCAGTGGAGAATGTGAAAACTTGCAATATTCACCCTGATAACACTTTGTTCCTGTATGGTAAAACTTGCAAGGATATTCATGTAATCCAAATGTTAAGGAACAGAAAAACTTTAATCCAACTAAAATATTTTGTTATTAATTTACTGACTTTATTTTCCCTATATAAAGGCCTTTCCTAATAGTAGAAACACTAAATTCTCTCTTTAAAATATGAGATAATAGGTTATTAATTGAATTATATGAAACATCTAATTTTAGATTATATAAATCAAGTTTAATGGTTATCACAGGGTACTTTTCCTTCATATCCATTTTCATAATAAAGTACAGATATATTTCACCGATATAAGAAAAGGATGTGTATTTTAAATACTTTAAGAAATGTGATTATTTCTAAAGCATTCTTTTGGGATGGGGAAATTAAAGTCAATAACAATGATAGGTCTTACAAATCTGAATCCTTCAGATACAAGGCTTGTTTAAAATAGGACCAATTAAACAACTTCAATATTATTTTCTAGGAAAAAACTCAAGTTAGAATTGAGATTCCTTCTATTGAATGACTGAAGGAAAACAACTTCAGTGGTGCCCAAAGATGTTATTAACCTAAAATGTTTACGTTCCATGTTTTTTACAACATGTACCATTTGCACTGAAGAGTTAGGGTTATTTTCCAAATTAAGGGACAATGAACTTCTATTCAGTACAAAATATATAGAAAATAAGTAATCCCAAATTATGCAATTCCTCCTCCATTTTTTTTTTTTTTACAAAGTAGCTTATAGAAGGGCACCTAGCAGGCTCAACCAATAGAGCACGCAACTCTTGATTGCAGAGTTGTGAATTTGAGTCCCACATTGGGTGTAGAGATTACTTAAAAATAAAATCATTTTTAAAAAACAAAAACAACAAAGTAACTTACACGAATATAGATACAATTAGTTAATGTCACAACAGAAATTCTGACAGTCTTTCTGGGGCCTGAATAGGTCTTATGAACCTGCTGTCATACTATACCCAGGTGAAGGATCTTCATTTCAGAGAATTACTAAAGAATCCATCTTTTCTTTCTTTGGGGGGAAAAAAAATCTACACAATTTAACCACTTTGATACTAAGCTGGGCTTGGATAACATAATTTTACCATAGCTAAAACAAGGGTTTCATTCAAAATTCAAAAATTCATTCAAAATTCAAAATTATACATATTTAAAATGTTCATATAAATATTTAGAAAAAGTAGTTATTATATCTTGTGATAAAGGATATTATGCAAATACAGACAGTTTTCACCTCTGGTACAATATCCTTGTACATAAAATTTACACATTTCCTTTTTCTTCTCTATTTCTGCATCATGATCAAATTTACACTGGTCTCCCTGGGCCAAAAAGGAACAAAGAAAAGCCATTAACTTTCTCAAAGTTAAGTCATTCAATTCCTACTAAGCTTAAGATAAGCAAAATGATTCCAGAAAGTCTTAGAAACAGTAAAGCATTACACTTTTTTTTTACTACAGTCCAATTCTTAAAGAGCTATCTTATAACCAGACCATATGTATCTGCTTAAAATCTTACATCCTAAACATTTTTAACACAAATATTTTTTAAAAAGTATCTTTCTTAAACACAAGAGAATACTTCGATAAAGTTTTCTAGTTGTACCTTTTCCAGGAGGAAACAGTTATAAAAATGTACCGGTATGCTTTTAAGACTATTCACCGGAAACAGGAGCTGGCTTTAGTACTTTTTTGTTATACTTTACATTTTAGTATATTTTTGCTTACGTAGTTTTTTTTATACCTTAATACATTTCCTTTCAAGATAATATTTACAAATTTGTTTCCCCTTGCGTTCCACAGTATGTTGGTTGATGAATCCCTGACTCATTCTCACACGCTGCTGCTTCTCTTTAGGTTTACCATCCTTTGAAAATAAAAACAAAGAACTAAAAGTGAGAAATAGAAATTTAAATATTTTATTTCATTGCACAAAATTATTTTAACCACCTTTAAAATATTATGAAGTGACTCTTCTAAATTGCCATTATTTGTAAGATTTGAACTTTCAGGGGCGCCTGGGTGGCTCAGTCAGTTGAGCATCTGCCTTCGGTTCAGGTCATGATCCCGGGGTCCTGGGATCAGGTCCCACATCGGGCTCCAAGCTCCGCAGANCGGTTCAGGTCATGATCCCGGGGTCCTGGGATCAGGTCCCACATCGGGCTCCAAGCTCCACAGAGAGCCTGCTTCTCCCCCTCCGCCTGCCTGCTGCTCTGCCTACTTGTGATCTCTCTCTCTCTCTGTCAAATAAATAAATAAATTAACAAATAAATAAAATCTTAAAAAAAAAAGATTTGAAATTTTACACATCAGCTGAAAAATAAATATTCTGCCAATGGTAACAGCATTCCAGCACTGAATATTAGTGTTTGTGCAATTTGAATATTTTTTTGTACTTTGCCCTTATTTTTAAAAATCAGTGCTACTACTTGTGATAAAAAACGAAGTCTAGGACTAAGGCTCTTGAGAACAATGGAGACAAAACTGGAAACCATAAGGTGAACCAAAAGCAGTGAGCTCTTTAATTTCAATGAGATGATCACTGAGTGAGAGCAGGGAATAATAACCAGCTCAAGTTAACAAACGTCACTACAAATATAAACTCAAAGATGGCCACAGAGATATAGAAACAAAAGGTGACTTTTAAATAAAAACAAAAGGGGAATTTCATAAACGGTTTACCTTTTTAGAAATATAAACTATTTTTAGCATAACTTGTGTACAATTTATAGCTTTTACATACCAAATTTCTGAATAGTTTTAGGACTTCAATATGTGCAAAGAAGGGACCTGACTGCATTTATGTGATCTGCTTTGTAATAATGTCAAATTTCCACTTAACACCATCAAAATTATGAGTCTAATAAAGATGTGTCAGTGTAAATCTTTGGCTTTATTTGACTATGTTATTAAATTCTAACATACATGTTTATAATCCATTCCTCCTATAGAAAGGCTGTCTGCTGAATGATCATTTGAGTCAATGTAAACCAAATGAATCACAGGGAATACTGATGGAGTCAGGAAATAAAGTTCCAGCTGTGGCCTGGCCCTATGTGACTCTGAGCAGTTACCAGGACCCCCAGGGCTTCAGAGTCCTCATTTGTAAAATATGGAAGGAGGGCAAGGTTTTATATAAATATGTTTTGAATCTATAATATTTGATCTTTCTAATATTTTACCACCCCTAACACTTGTCTTCTGGACCAAGCCTAACAAAAAAGGTTAGTTTAGAAGCCCTCAGTAAAGCAGAGTCCTTATTGTCCTACCCTGAATACATCTGCAGACAAAGGAAGAGGAAGTTCTAAAGAACAAAACCTAAATACCAGGAGGGTTGGGGTGTTTTGTAAGGTCAATGCTCAGAAATATTCTTTTTTAATTTCCACAGGGACCACAACAGTAGAAACTCTGTAAGACTCTGTGACTTTCGAAGTGTTCCCTTGGGTACTTTATCTTCTCCCTGCTTCCCCTGTCTTTCCAGTCAGTGAAAGTCCAACACACTAAAATCAAGGGAACTGTATGCACGTATTCAGGTAAACAGATACAACACTAAGGCTTAACCCAGGGGGATCGAAGGGAAGGCAGCTGCAACAGTGACAACGAAGAACACGGGAAGCCCACTGAAGGTGAGATTTTTCACCATCGGAGAACCCTCGTTTTGTGGCTCGTCACTGTGGTGTAAGATAAAAATTCTGCAGCACGTAGGTGTCTTCCTGCATGCCTACACGCTCGTACCTACCCCTTCCTGTGGGCCACTGTTCTGCAAGGAAGCCTTTGATCCTTTCTGTCCAGCGCCGGCCCGTTTTCGCTTCATCTTCTTCTGTTTACCATTTTTCTGGACGGCTTTCAGGTTTTTTGGTTTAACAGCTAAAAACAAGAAAGTTAATCTTATGTGTTTAAATCTTAGACACTACGTGTTAAAAGTTTAATTTTAATTTATGAGGACATGAAGGCACAATAGCAGTTTACTCTGAAGTATACTCTATAGGGGCGCCCGGGTGGCTTAGTTGGTTAAGCGTCCAACTCTTGCTTTGCCATAAGCCAGATCCTTTCGAAGCGTTCAGAGTATAATGGAGCTAATTAGGAATTGCCAGAGCACTATAGCAGCAAAAGCTTCAAATGTTTAAAACGACCTCATATACTACTGTCAGAGTTCTCACTGAAAACATTTGATATAGGGGAGCCGGGCTGGCTCAGTCAGTAGAGCATACAACTCTTGATCCCGGGGTTGTGAGTTTGAGCCCCATGTTGAGTGTAGAGATTACATTAGAAGATAAAATAAGAGTATTTAAAAAAAAAAGCAGTAAAACGGAGGATTAATGTCATCTGTAGCTGTCATTTGTCCTCATATCTATGACTAAATTTCATTTTAGGAATCTAAAAGAATGTATTTTATTTTAGTAATCTAAAAGAATATACAGTCTGACACACCACAATATCAGACATTAAGTCAATTCCTCTCTGAACTGACAGCAATACAAACAGGCACATCTTGTCCTTCACATATGCAGAGACCAAGAATTTAGAATTCTCCCTTTCAAAGCAGTCACGGTCTTTGAGAACCCTCTTGTAAACTCTGCATTTGTACACTGAATGGCCAGGTTGGGGTGGGGGGAGGGGAGTGGGCTTCACAGGCCACGCAAGCTCACATCTGGTATAAAGATCCATGGAAAGCATGATCTTACTATGAGATAAAATGCAGGAGAAACTCTCCCCCTTCCCCAAACCCTAGTCCATATATGGACAACTGTGACTGATTCTCTACATAAACTTTAAACAACAAAATAGTTTCACCCTTACCTTTCTGGGTATCCTTCACTCCCTCTTTCTTCATTGATTCTTCAGGAAATGGTAAGGATTGAGCAGCATTTGCCATTTCTTTAGCTTGTATATACTGCTGAAGCTCTTTAGCAAAATTATCTTCTGATTCCTGACTGCAGGTATCATTATCACTATAAACATCATAGTCCTTACTTCTTGATTTTCTATATTGCAAATTCTTCGGTGATGTTGTAGAGTTCCCAAAGTGCCTAAACTAAGTAAAAATTAAACTTTCAATTTTAAAAAGCTGGCATGATTCAAAATAATCTGGTTATAAAGAAGAAATAAAGACGGGCCATGAACTGATTATTGTTGAGGTTGGATGATGGGTATATAGGGATTCATATACTATTCTTTCCACTCTTACATTTTTAAAATTTTCCAGAATTAAAAACAAAACACAACAAAAACCAACAGAACATACCCATCCTTGAAAAAAATTTGATGGGAGATTCTGAATTTGTACACTAGATGTGCTTTACTGAATTAAAAGAGTAAACCCCCAAATCTTAATTATTTGATATCATTATTTGACTACAATATTAATATTGTACATATTATTATTCACATTTTATTTCTCCTTTTGCATCAACTATGCTTTTAAATGGTTTAATTCAATAATTCACCATTTCATAAAAGAGTAAGTAAACTAGAATGGCCCAAGTGAAAATCCACTAAACTAAAATACATCACAGCTAGCAAAGCTTATTAGTTTTCCTGTAACTCACAGCATTGGTGGTTCACACTGATGACAAGAACAAAGAACTGCTCAGTTCTCTGTAATCAAGTGAGCTTTACTTTCAGAAACACTTTTCTAACTCTATTGGTGCAGTTGCCCCAAGGCAACAGAAGCAAGCACAGGTACCCACTGGAACAGGAAGCCGGGTACGGCAGCTGACCCTGAGTCGCCTGAGATGATCACAGCAGACAACTTAAAGTACTTTGTGTACAAGAATTTTCAAGCATTGGTATACATGTCTACACATGGTGACACAAGTGTCAAGTTGTGTAATTACAGTTGGTATGTATGACACATTTTAATTAAAAGTCTGGTAGAAAAACATCCAAGTGCCAAAAGGCTCCTATTTTGATGTCAGGAAGAGACACCATGTCTATCATTAAACTGGTCAATGATCCTACTCCAGAGCATGCTTTGGGGTCTGGTCTCTTAATCTACTTCCACATAACTGATGAAGGCAGCAGACTCAGAAGACTCCCTCTTATAAAATATACCAGATGGTCCAATTTAATGGGTTACTTTTGATGTTAATGTCAACGCTAGGAGTTGTACCACCAGAGGATTGATCATAGGCCTATGAAATGAATTTGCTCCCTGCGTGAAGAATTAAGTGGAGAAAGTTTCCTAACCTGATAATGGCCCCAACGTACACCTATCTCATCTTCACTATACCAGACAAGACTATCAACCACTCCAATAATATCAGGCTGCCAAGTATCCTGTCTCCAGGTTTTCAAGAAAGAGCACCTTTTAAAACTAATACCATAGAACAAACTTGTACACATAACATCTGGTCAGGGGTTGGCAGATGTCAGCCTGGCCTCCTGTTTTTGTTAATCAAAGTTTTGCTGGAACACAGTCACACCCACTCATTCACTTCCGTGTTATCGTATACCTGTTCAGTTGTGACAGAGTCAATATGGCTCACAAAGTCACCAAGATGCACTACCTGGTCCTTTATGAAAAAGTTGGCCAATTCCTGTGATAGTTTATCCTGTTTTTGGCCTTTGATTTTATTTAGTGGCCACAGGTAGAACCATTCAATTATGCAACAGCTCCCATGAAGTTTGGCTTAGTCAAATACACAGAGATGAAATTCTATTCAGTACATCTGAATCAAAATATCACAATGACCCAAATGAGTAAGTGCTCCCTTACACACAAAATATATACCAAAGCAGACCCCCCTTTAATAGGTGATAACATGTCTGATTTGTATTAAATGAAGAGATGAGATGACATGGCAAAAAGAACAAAACCAGGACAATCATCAACTATGTTGTTTTACTATACATCAGAGATGAGTATTACTAATTGATATTATTCTTTTTAGAGGGCAATGAATACACAAAATAAAAATGATTGCTTTAATACTTTTCTTCATGCAGTCAGCCATAAACTCATTACTTTGATATTTGTTGTTCTCTATATAATTTAGAAAGTATATAAACATACTATAACTTTTTTCCCTTTAATGAAGGAGGCTAAATAAAGTTTTTTTTAAGCAAAAGATTTATAATTCAGGAGGATTTATTGAACTAGCATGGCCTCCTGAGACGCCACAGAACTAAAAGTACAGAAATGTAAAAACAGTTCCATAATATTAGTGAGGGTGGGGAAGCACATGAAGTACATTCATCAGTAATTGAGAAAAGTTTAACAAATTCTTGGCAAGTTTTTGAAAGACAAAAAGCAAGTTATAACTGGGAGGTTGGGCTTCCATTGGAGTGTGAGAAATGGGGCTATAAATGAGGATGAATTAAAATTCTACATTAAAACAGACAAAGCTATTGTAACAAATTCTCTTTCCCATCCCTCACCAGAATATGTTCAAAGAGAAATTTACCCCAGGCAAAAAAGAGACTAAAGAATAAAATGTCTGATAAAGCCAGATCTTCTTGTGTGGGTACTAAGACCCCACAATGAAGTCCTCCACATTCTATCTGGCATTTGGGAGCAACCCCCACCAGAAATATAGTCCATCCACTCAACGTACAACAGAAGTTCTACCCTGCTGTCCAGAAGAGATTCCTCACAGGGTTCTACGGACAGAATTCAATAAACAATGAACAAGAATAAAAACCACACATTATTTACATCAACCTCTAAGTTGACATTTAGTATTTTCCTGTTTTGAATACGGGGAACAAACAGTAGTATCAACAGTATCTGCCACTGTCACTAGTAGAATCACAGATACTTTCATATATCACATGACAATTGTTGCAAATCTCAAAATATCTTTTATGTTCACCACTATGTCAAAGTTACAATAATCAGACCTACTGCTGGACCTTATTACTTAGTGCATTAATAAAGATATTACTCTTTCCACATTTTTTTGATAACTGTATTTCAATAAAGTAAATTTCCTTTGTAATCCAATGTATTTCCTTTCATTCGGTTAAAAACATTATTCTGAGAAGGGGCCCATGGGCATCACCAGACTGCCAAAAGGAGTACATAGCACAAAGAAGATTAAGAACTACTATGCTGGAGGAAACCTACCTATCCACACTGCCCACCCATGTACTGAATGCCCAATCAGGCTTCCCATCTGGAGGAAAAGCCTATAGAGACACAGACCCACTAATACACAAGTGAAGGTCACCCATCAACTCTCAAAGCCTTTCTTAAATCAAGGGACAATGAAGGAACAGAAAAACACATGACAAAAATTTAGAGCAGATGTCATTAAACTATGACCCCAAGGCCAAATCCATCTTACCACCTATTTCTGTAATAGTCAGCAAGCCAAGAATGGTCTCTACATTTTTTAAAAATGGTTGGGAAAAAAAGCGAAAAAAGAATAAAAATTCCTAACAATGAAAGTTATATAAGAAATTTCAACATTCATAAAGAAAAGTTAATGGAACACAGCCACGCTCACTCATTTACATACTATACTAGCTGCTTTCACATTACAATAGCAGAGTTGAGTAGCTACAAAACAGACCATAAAGACATTCAAGACATTATATACAAAAAAGATGCCAGAAAGCTGTAACATCAAAACAAAGGACAAGAAAGAACTCTTCAATAGTTAAATTAGGAGAAACCCACAATTAGAAAATGATGCTTAAAAAAAAGATGTAATTTATAATAGCCTCATCAAACACCTAGCAATAAACCTAACAAAAAGTATGGAAGATGTAAGACATCTACAAAGAAAATTACAACACACTGTTGAGAGAAATTAGAGGACCTAACGATTAGACAACCCAACATTCTAAAGATGTCAATTCTCTTCCAAGTGATCTACCAGGATTTTCCAAGGAACTTGACAAACTGATTCTAAAATTCATTTAGAAATGTAAAAGGCCTCTCTTCCCCTAAGTGGCCTGAGGTGACCTCTGAAAATGGTTCGCTACTTGCTTGACCCAGAAAACCCTAAAAAACCACGCTAATCAAGAGGTTCAAATCTTCATGTTCACTTTAAGAACACACATGAAACTGCCCAGGCCATCCAGGGCATGCATATCCAAAAAGCCACCAAGCATCTGAAAGATGTCACTTTGCAGAAGCCATGTGTACCATTCCATCACTGCAATGGTGGAGTTGGGAGGTGTGTCCAGGCCAAAGAGTGGAGATGGATGTAGGGTCGATGGCCCGAAAAAAGTGCTTAATTTTTACTGCACATGCTTAAAAATGCAGAGTGATGCTGAACTTAAGGGTTCAGAGGTTGATTCTCTCTCTGATAACTACACATAGCCAGGTGAGCAAAGCCTCCAGATACGCCATAGAACTTACAGGGCTTGACCTGTACATGAGCTCTCCCTGTTACATCAAGATGATGGTTACTGAAAAAGAGCACATTGTTCCTAAACCAGAAGAGGAGTGTGCGTAGAAGAAAAAGATATCCCAGAAGAAACTGAAGAAAGAAAAACTATGGCCCGGGAGTAAATTCTGCATGGAAATAAATGCAAATAAAAATAAAAAGAGGGGAAGAAAAAAAGAAATACAAAGGGCTAAGAATAGCTAAGACACTTCGGGAAGAAAAACGAGGTGAGAGGATTTGCTTACCTGACATCCAAACTCATTATAAAGCTGCAGTAATTAACATGGTGAGGTCCTGGGGGAGGACAAAACAGATAAACCAGAGGAAGAAAGCATAGTCCAGAAATAAACCCATCAAACATGAACATTTGATTTTTGACAATGGTGACACTGCAGACCAGTGGGGGAAAGACAATTCTTTTCCCTCAGTGAATGATGCTGGAACAACTGGGTACGATAACAGGGAAAAAAAAAAGTAAAATAGAATTTGTCACCCCTTCTTCACAGTATACAGATACAAAAATCAATTACGATGACCATAAACTTAAATGCAAAAAGCAAAACAATAAATCTTTCAGAAGACATTATAGTAAAATATTTTATTTAAATAATACACATAAAACACTAACTATAAAGAACATTAATAAATTTGAATACACTAAAATTATGAGCTTTCAATGAAAAAATACCATCGTGAAGCCACAAAATGAGCAGATATTTGCAACATATAACCTACAATGAAGAGAAAAAAAAACCTTATGATCCAAAATGAAGAACTACAAATCCAGAAGAAAAAAAAAACACAGACAAGTCAATAATTATAAGAAGAAAACAAAAAAAGACTTGAACAGGCACCAAAAAAAGGGAAATCCAAATGGACAAGCATATGAAAAGATGCTCCATCCCAATAGTAATCAAGAAAATGCAAACTTAGTTACAATGAGCTACTTCACCAGATGGCAAAAAATACGATGGATGACAATACCAAGTGTGGAGCAGGAGAGATAGTCTTTCATACAATACCTCTGGGAATAAAACTGGTAGAACCACTTTGGAGTACAGTTTGGAATTAAGGTAAGGGTACAGATGCTTATACTCTACCCCCTAGGTAACTACAAGTGCACATGTACAACAGGATACAAGTAAAAGAACATAGAAGCACTAACCATAACCTCCAAAAATGGAAATCAGACCAAATGTTCACCAACAATGAAATCTAGCATATTCAATAATGGAAAAGTATGCAGCTCAAAAAATAAACAGACAAGTATACATCTATGGATCTTATAATGTTGAGAAAAAGACAACAGAAAGAACATATACTACTCTATTTCCAGAAAGTGTAAAAACAGGCAAGGAAAAACTGTATTCTTAAGGCTGACAGCATTAGTAGTAAAACTAAAACTGTAAAGAAGAGCAAGGAAGTGATAAGCATGCAAGTTAGGACTCTAGGTACTTTTAGGAGGAAACGAAGGAATAATGACTGAGAAAGAATGCATCAAGGGCTTTGGGGGCAATGCTCTTTCTTGACTTAGGGAAGTCTCTACCTGGGTGTTCTCTTTTTAATCAGCTGTGATACGGCACATTGATGTTTCAGGACTTGTGAGTAAAGAGCCTGGGGCCAAAGCAAGCCTACTTAGGACTAATGCTGGTGCCATCTACTCACAGAACTGTTGAAATATAGTTAAAGTAACTATAGCATGTTCCACCTGCCTATCTCCGATATTGGGTTATAGGTGGTTAAGGGACCTTGAAGTGGGCATGAAGGACTGGGGTACATGTGATTAAAACAGTATATAAAAAAATAAACCTGGGTGGCTTAGTCAGTTGAGCATCTAGCTCTTGGTTTCGGCTTGGGTCATGATCTCCGGGTTGTGAGATCGAGCTTTGAGTGGGGCTCCGTGCTGAATGTAGAACCTATTTGAGGTTTTCTTTCTCCCTCTGCCCTTCCCCCAACTCGTATGCTCTCCTGTGTGTGCACACACTCTTTCTCTCAAATAAATAAGATAAATCTTAAAAAAAAAAGGGGGGGGGAATCCAGGCCACAGTTTTTCAGTGTTAAGACCTTGGCTCTGGTCCACAACAGCCATATGTGACCCAAAGGGCAAAAGGAGTTCTATACTTGGGTAGCTGAGAGGCTTGCTGAGGAGATGAAGATGCTACACCTGCTCTATTTTCTGTCCTATACCCTTTTATAAAGCTAAGTATAAGAGTATCACATTAAAGCCTGTTTGTGTCTTATGAGTCTCACTGCCAATTCAAAACCATCGTTTTGTGGTGTGTTAAAATTCACAATAAATGGGACACCTGGGTGGCTCAGTTGGTTAAGTGGCTGCCTTCGGCTCAGGTCATGATCCTAGAGTGCAGGGATCGAGTCCTGCATCGGGCTCCTTGCTCAGCAGAGAGTGCTTCTCCCTCTGCCTGCTGGTCTCCCTGCATGTGCTCTCTCTTTCTCTCTGACAAATAAATAAAATCTTCAAAAAAAAAATTCACAATAAAAAGTTCAGAAAGTGGAAAAGAGGCAAGAGAGGTGCAGATACTGGCTGTTACGGGTTGACAGTGTCCTCCTCCAATTCTCCCAATGAAGTCATAACAGCCAGTACCTTAGAATGTGGCCTCATTTGGAAACAGGGCCATTACATGTGTAGTTGGTTAAGATGAGGTCATTAGGGTAGGCTCTAATCCAATACGACTGGTGTCCTTAGAAAGAGGGTATATTTAAACACAGACATATGAACAAAGGGAGAACACAATTCGAATATGAAGGTAAAGATCAAGACGATGCTTCAGGAAGCCATGCCAAGGAACACCAAAGATTGCCAGAAAACCACCAGAAACCACTGGAGGAGCATGGAACAGATTCTCCATCACAGCGCTCAGAAAGAACCAATCCTGCCAACACCTTGATCTCAAACTTCCAGTCTCCAGAAACACAAGACAACCCTCGTTGCATAAGTCACCCAGTTTGTTTGTTAGGGCAGGCCTAGCAAAGTAACACAAGCTTTAAGCTATAAATCAGTAAGGTTAGTTAAGTTAGCAAATCAAAACCCTTAAAAATTGTGACTAATTCTAAAAGAGAAGTTTTTGAAACAGTTTATAGCCCATTTCAGAAATAGGGAAAACGAAAATAAAAGCAATACACTAAACAGTTCATGTTAAATGACTGAAGTTTCTGAATGATAAATTTTCTGAAGTGTTATCAGGCTATATTCTTGATATAAGGTATATCCTTGATATAAGCCAACTAGGTCTCCAATGCTGACTAAAATGGGACAAACAGGACCCCTAACAAATTTCTCACACCCACTCCTCTCTGTTTTTTCAATATGTCAACTTAAGCTTACTTTTTTGGGTATTTGCTCACATTCCAGTTTTACTTCCCATTTTATTTTCTCTTCTTGTGTTTCTTCAACTTCTGTATCATCTATCCCATTATCGATTCTGCAGCAAAAATATTAAATAAACACAAGAGGGTTTTTTTCAATCTGACAATGGTTCACACCATAGCATTAAAATTCATGGCATTGGCTTATCTTCTACTTGCCCTCAAAGAAATTCCAAATTCAAATTCTACTCCAAATACTCCAAGGAATAATGTACAAATTTAGGATGAGAAATACACGTCAACATGTGTTTGTAAGTAAACCATAAAGCTGAAATTTTAGATTATATAACCTTCATGTTCTAGTAACAGGAGCTATATAAACCACCCATTCATTTACCACTTCATTCATTCAACAAATACTGAGTATCTACCATATACCAGGCTGTAGGCCTTAAATCCTGGGATACAACAATGAAAAACACCTTGTCCCTGCCTTCTGAGAACTTTCTATGTGCTTGGGAGAAAAAAAAAAAGCAATTTTAATATAGTATGATAAACATAGGTACATACATAAGGAACACTTAACCAGCCTAGGAGCTTCTAACCTTTAAAGATATGTAAGAGTTAGCAAACAGGGGCACTTGGCTGGCTCAGTTGGTAGAGTGTGACTTTTGATCTCCAGGTTGTGAGTCTGAGGCCCATGTTGGGTGTAGAGATTACTTAAAATGAATAAATAAGTCAACTTTTAAAAAATGTTAGGAGGGCATCTGGGTGGCTCAGTCGGTTAAGCATCTGCCTTCAGGTCAAGTTGTGATCCCAGGGTCCTGGGATCCACAAGCCCTGAATGGGGCTCTCTGCTCAGCAGGGAGCCTGCTTGTCTCTCTCCCTCTCCCTCTGCCCCTCCCCCATCATGTATTCTCTTTCTGTCTCAAATAAATAAAAGAAGGAAGGAAGGAAGGAAGAAAGGAAGGAAGGAAGAAAAAAAGGAAAGCAGAGAAGAGAGAGAAAAGGAAAAGAAAAGAAAAAAAAAGAAAGAAAAGACAAGAACAGAAAAGTTAAGTTAGCAAACAAAGAGGACCTCAGGGAGAATAGTATTTCAGGTAGAACGCAAGGTGCTGTTCAAGGTCAGGAGAGAGCCTAACTTACATTCAAGTGGCAAGATGAAAAAGTTGTTTCCAGACTCACAAGCACCGAGAAGTTGAATATGCAGAGAGACACTGTCTCAGACAATGACTTGAGAATATTCTACCAAAACTAAAAATGAACCCAAGAAAGATGAAGATGGGAAGGTGGTGAACAAAGATGTCATTGCAATTTATAGGTAAATCTAAATAATGGTTTACCCATAAATACAGGGCGCTGAAAGCAATCATGTCTGGACAAGGAGTGACTACTGAATAAAAGCTTACGGTAGGAGCTCCATGCCAGATAAAGGCAAGGAGGAAGCAATGTGTACATTCTGGAAAAACATGTTACCAATGGAATGCACTACTAGCACAAAAATGTGAATAATGGCTCTGAGCTTCTTGCAAAGTTACGGGAGGAGCTCAGGCTTCACAGCTTCATCCAATTCAACAGTTTACCACTGATCTGTCCCTAGTCAGCCTCAGAGCTTCGTCTCTGATAAGGCACCAAAGTTGTGAGCCTCTGCAGAAGCCATCGCAAGAGCAAATAAGCCAAATACTGTGAACCTTCACTGCTCCAGTTACCAGTAATGAATCATCTTACGGAGTAGGAATCAGCCTCTCCTGAAGCAAAGCAATCCTGACAATGATGACTACAAGAGCAGTACAGCAGCAGGGGACACTTGCATTATGCTTACCCTGTGCCAGAAGCAAGCCTATGCATATTACCCACATCATAACAGCCCTATGACATACATACTGTGGTTAAAAGCCCATTTTACAGGTAAGAAAACTGAATTACAGAAAGTTTATAACACTTACCACACCTAGTTAATAGGTAGAGCTGAGATTTGAGCCCAGACAGGCAAAGCCAACTTCCTAGTCAACACATCCACCTAGATATCTACTTGACATATTTTTAATAGAGCCCAAACTGAACTCTTGACCTAATCCTGTTATTTTTATTTTTTTTAAGGATTTTGCTCATTTATTTGAGAGAGAGAGGGAGAGAAAGAGCGTGCATGAGGGGGGAGAGGGAGAAGGAGAAGCAGACTCCCTGCTGAGCAGGGAGCCCGACACAGGGTTTCTCAACCTAAAGGAAACATTACATCCAAATGGTGTTTGCTGCTTTATTGTGGTCTTCAGGGTCTTCTGATGCAAATCAATTAACTAAAGGCAAATTATTTACTATTTACCCTCATGGCTTAATGAATTTAGGGTTTCGGTTTTTTCTTTAAAAAAAAAAGTGTTTAGGGCGCCTGGGTGGCTCAGTGGGTTAAAGCCTCTGCTTTCGGCTCGGGTCATGATCTCAGGGTCCTGGGATCGAGGCCCGCATCGGGCTCTCTGCTTGGCAGGGAGCCTGCTTCCCCCCCCCCCTCTCTCTCTGCCTGCCTCTCTGCCTCCTTGTGATCTCTCTCCCTCTGTGAAATAAATAAATAAAATCTTTAAAAAAAAAAAGTGTTTAACATGTGTCAGTGAGAAATAACAAATGATCTGTCCCCTAGGAGCTGACGGTCTGGTGGAAGGAAGAGTACTGTGGGAACACATGGAGGTTTCTAAACCGGGTCTACAGGGTCAGGAGCGCAGAGAAAGGGGAGCCTCCCGAGATCGCCGCCTGGATCCCGCTGTTCCCTTTTAAGCAGGGTCCGGGCACCTCTGGCCGTGGCGGCTTATGAACGGAGCCCCATTGCCGGCTTCCATCCCCGTGGCCCCAGAACGACCTCTCCACCTCCGACCCCCACGCCTGCCAGGCTGACCCCACACGCTTGCCCACGCACTCCCCGCGCGACCCAGCGGCGTGGCCCACACGCGGCCCCGGCGGCCTCCGAATGGAACCAAAAGGCAGAACCCGACTGGGGCCCCTGCGATCAAAGCATGAAAAGATGGGGAATCACCTTTCATCACAGTCCGTGGTCGCTTTTTTACCCAGGGCCGGGTTGGGGGGTTTGGAGAAAAGATTCTCAAAATCCATTACCCTCGCGAGAGCCCGGCAGCTAAACTAACAACCGCCGCGTGAGGAGGAGGAGGGACCCAGCGCCGGCCCCGGCTGCAGGTCGCCCCGCGCATGCGCCGCCCCGCCCCCGCGCACGCCCGCTAGGTCCTTCCCCGGGGCTCTGCGCAGGCGCCACTCTAATTGGGTTCTTTTCGGTGTGCGTTTTGATCTGTTATCTAACGTGTTTGTTAGAATTTTTAACCTGAGTCCTTAGGAGTCTCCTTCCTTTCACTTTCATCCCAAGTAGAGAGAATTGTATCAAGGCCGGAAAATAGAGCACACATTTGGGAAACGGAACTGTTGAGTTTTGCTTACTCTAATGCTTGTGGAAGAGTGGAAGTTGTGGCGATAATGAAAGCCTCACACACTAGATCTGGAACCCGACTGGCTCCTAACTAGTGAGGGACTGTTTGATTCCCGGCACGAATCAGGGTCCACTCCCCAGACAAGCGAAGGGAAGTTGTGCTTTCTCCTGGTGTTCATATTACAGGCAATCCTTTTTTGTACGTGAATCATTACTAAAAATTGAAAGGAAAATTGAAATGAATTAAGGTATTACCCCATTTGGAGGAAAGTACTATATTACAGAACTCGGATTATTATTATACATACATTTTCATATAAAAAGTCCACTATACAGCAAAAGATAACCAGGCCATGGAAGGAAATTAAAATGATAGGTAAAAAGCAAACATAGCAAGAAAAACTGACCTGCAAAGGCATCAGATACTAACCTTTTCAGATAAAGACTATAAAAGGCGAAGTATGTTTGTGGTAGATTTGTTACAGGACGGAGACCACTGGCCTTGAGTGAAGGACCAAGCCTTCCCAGAAGATAAGGCCTACTACGTTTGAAAACACCTGCTGGTGATGCCCCCACATCTATTCATTTCAACATATGACTAAGCATCTGGGCACCTGGTTCTGCAAGTAGCCCTCCTTTCTTTCTCCCACGCCTTCCCCATTAAAGCCCTCCAGCTTCACCTGGACAGGGAAGATGGTCTTTTAATATAAACCATCAGCAAATCTCAAGGAAAGTAGGCTGGTTCTACTGTAGATCAAGGAACTTAAATCAGCAAGCAAGAAGTGCATAGGCTTGAAGCAAGTTACCTCTTAAAACCATGAGAGTGCTTTTACACATTAATTTTTTTTTTAAATGAGCCCAATTCTCTACCTTTTCCTATATTCACACCCTTGGTGATATGACTTTGTAGCTCTTCCCATCAAGTGGTGGGATCTATTTCACCTCCTCTTTAAACTGAGTTGAATTTGTAACTTACTTTTGCTAATAGAATGCAGCAGAAAAGTCCTCCCAATGCCAAGCCTGGGCCCTAAGAGGCCACGTGTATGTCTGCTTTCTCTTGAACTCCTTCCTTGTCCAGGACAACAAGCCCAGGCCACCTTGCTGAAGAGAAGGGAGAGGCATGTGGAGGATAAGACAAAAGGAGGAGAGCAACAACACCCAGTCAACAGCCAGCAAAGCCCTAAAAGCAAAGCTGCCAAGTCAACACACAGCTGACTGCCGACACAGTGGAACCCAGTGAAGAACTGAAGAACCTCCCAGATGATCCCAGTCCAAACTGCTGACCAGCACTGTAAACTAAATAAATAGTTGTTTTAAGCCACCATGTCTTAAAAGTAGTTTAATGGGATACCTGGGTGGCTCAGTCATTAAGTGTCTTCATTCGACTCAGGTCCTGGTCTCCTGGAATCGAGCCCCGCATTGGCTCCCTTGCTCAGCAGGGAGCCTGCTTCTCCCTCACCCTCTGTGCTCTCTTGCTGTCAGATAAATAAATAAATAATATTTTAAAAATAATAAAATAAAAGTAGTTTATTATACAGCAAAACCTGATAAAGGAAACTATAAAAAGTGACATTAAGGAGCAGAAAAGAACCAAGTAGAGCTTTTATAAGTTAAAAATATGATACTGACATTAAAAACTCAGTAGATGGTATGGTACTCTTAAAATGTGTTCACAAATTCTTTAACACTTATCCCTTCGAAAGATGGAGCCTATTCCCCTCTCCTTAAATGTGAACTAGATCCAGTGACTTCTAACATATACAGTGTTAGATGGTGCCTGACTTCTGAGGCTACATGGCAAAAAGCACTGCAGTTCCTGTCTTCCTCTCTTGAATCTCCTGCCTGGAGAGAAATCAGTCACCATGTCTGAAAATCACTCCCGTGGCCTGGGAAAAGCCACCTGAGTGAGCCGCCTTGGACACTGATCAGCCAGCACTGCTCCAACCTCATAGGAGATTCTGGGACAGAACCACCCAGCTAAGTAGCTCCTGGATTCCTGATCCAAAAAAATAATAATAAATAAGAAGATAAATGTTTATGTTACTGGACTGGGGTCTTTGGACCTAGCAACAGTAGAAATGAGGCTGGACCCACAATTTAAAAATACAGCCAAGGCTTTATTATAGGGGCAACAGCTGCTGCTGAAGGGAGACACGATCATGAAAAAGGGGTCAGACTGGCTCTCTGAACAATAACCATAATAATAAAAGGAGGAAAAGGAGGGATGTTTAAGCATGTAGGGGGAGGGAATTCCAGGAAATTCGGGACACAGGCCCGGTTGACAAAATATGCTTCTCCATATAGCCTATGTGTCATTTGGATGTTGTCTCCACCTCTGGGTGTGTGTTTTAGCATAATAATAAGGGGGAAAGCCAGTGAAAAGTAAATTTGCTGCCCATTTTATCTCAGACTAGTCTGAACCTGGTCTAGGCTTATTCCTTGGCTAGTGCTTTGCTCTGTAAGAAAAAGCGGTAACATCCTACAGGTTGGTTTTTGCAAGAGAGGTAATATCGGCCACCGAGGAAAGTCCCAGGTACATAGGGACTTGTTCCCAAGGTTCCTGTCTCATTTATGTTTGTTTGGTTTTTTCTTTTCTTTCTTTTTTTTTTTTTGAAGATTTTATTTATTTATGAGAGAGAGAGAGAGAGAGAGAGCATGCACAGGAGAGAGAGACAGGGAGAAGCAGACTCCCACTGAGCAGGGAGCCCAAAGTGGGACTTGATCCCAGGACCCTCAGATCATGTCCTGAGCCAAAGGCAGAGTCTTGACTGCCTGAACCACCGAGGTGCCCCTCATTTATGTTTTATTTTTTATTATTATTATTTTTAATTTTTTTTTAAGATTTTATTTATTTATTTCACAGAGGGAGAGAGATCACAAGGAGGCAGAGAGGCAGGCAGAGAGAGAGGGAAGAAGGCTCCCTGCTGAGCAGAGAGCCCAATGTGGGCCTCGATCCCAGGACCTGAGATCATGACCTGAGCCGAAAGCAGAGGCTTTAACCCACTGAGCCACCCAGGCGCCCTATTTTTAATATTTTTATTTATTTATTTGACAGAGAGAGATACAATGAGAGAGGAAACACAAGCAGGGTAAGTGGGAGAGGGAGAAGCAAGCTTCCCGCAGAGCAGGGAGCCTGATGCAGAGCTCGATCCCAGGACCCCAGGATCATGACCTGAGCCGAAGGCAGACGCTTAATGACTAAGCCACCCAGGCGCCCCTCATTTATGTTTTAAACCACAACATAGAATTATCATATGACCCAGCAATTCTACTCGTGGGTAAATACCCCAAAGAACTGAAAACTGGGATTGAAACAGATAAGTGCATACTCCTATTCATTGCAGCATTATTCACAAGAGCCAATAGGTGGAAGCATCCCAAGTATTGGATGAATCAAATGTAGTAGATACATACAATGGATTATTCAGCCATAGAAAGGAATGAAATTCAGACACGCTACAACATGATGAACCTTGAAAACAGTATGCTAACTGAAATAAGCTGGCTTCAAAAACATAAATACTGTATTTCTGCTTATATGAGGTGTTTAGAATGGGCAAATCAGAGAGACAAATAATAGATTAGAGGCTTTCAGTGCTTGGAGAGTGGGAAATGGGAGTTATCATTTGACGGCCACAGTTTCTGTTAGTGGTGATGAAAAAGTTTGGAAGCAGACAGTGATAGTTGCACAGCAGTGTGAATGTAGTTAATGCCATTAAAATGGCAAATTTTGTACCATATATATTTTATGACACACAGAAAAGGAACTGACATAATAAGATGGTGGAATGGTCTCTTGAGTACCAGTTTCCATACTAGCTAGATGCAAAGTACATGTTTTGTGAACATATGCTACAAATCAGCCACCAATAATATGCTGCTATTTCTCCCATAGTGAGGATTCATGGGCCTGGGAATCAAACCATGGAAATGGGAATGGACCCTTCCTTTATTATCCCTGTGACACCCTAGTAGAAGTCTTGCTTTTTTTTTTCTTTTTTTAAATTTTTGCTTCTAATCCCCAAAACTTTGAGTTCTGCTTGTCAAGAGCAGAGTTTTTCAGCCTAAGCATTTTGACATTTTGGGCTGAGTAATTAATGGTCCTGTGCATACCCGAATGTTTATAGCAGCAATGTCCACAATAGCCAAACTATGGAAAGAACCTAGATGTCCATCAACAGATGAATGGATAAAGAAGAAGTGGTATATATATATACAATGGAATACTATGCAGCTATCAAAAGAAAT